>JBBPDA010109778.1:13420-32760 GCA_037974385.1 Arnoldichthys spilopterus
ATTTTTTACATCATGGTGCAATGCTGATTGGGATAGCTATCCTCCTAACCTGAGGGCATTGTTCTTGTCCCTGAAGGCATTCAACTGGTGTAACTTGTCAGTTTTTTTGGGTGTTTTCTTTCTAGAGCTTGATTGTCTGTCTTCAGCAGAGGCTCCCTCTTGATGATGACTTTGATGATAATAATTTCCTCTTCTTTCGTCAAAGCTAGTTGCTTCATTTATTCTTGGTTGAAGTGCCTCAGACTTCTTCAGCCTGACGACAGCCCTCACTGCTCTTGACCTGTCCATAAATGTATGGAAACTGTCCACCATTCTGTCTACTTTCATCTTGATTGTATAAATATTGGCTTTGTGAAGCTCAAAGTCTGCCATTTCAAATTTTTCCACATCCTAAGTGGAGGTGACACCTGATAGAATTCCTCCCCTTTCAGTTGATTTTTCTTGACTGCGATCTTGAAAAGCAGTGCTCGCTCAAGTGAAGTTCTCCTTAGGCCATATCTAGGCATTTAAATTGGGCACATTCATCAGATGAATATCACAGCAATCATTACTTACATACTACAGAATGCCTATAAGGTTAGCAAAAGTTATTTCTGCTAAAAAGACAAATCTAAAGTCTAAAATCACAAAATCTAGCTTCTGGGGCCAAAAGTGTACTTACATTCTCCGCAGAAAAAGATTGTGTTGATATTTTCTTAATACATTATTATTAAGCGACTTTTTAATAAAACTAATCTACAATAATTATTTTTCTTATAAGAATTAGCAGATAGTGTTCCCTTTTAAGAGCTGGCCTATCATGTGTTATTGCCAATAAAAAAAGAATTCTGTGATGTTTCATCAAACTTCATCATACAGTCTTTTTAATATTCATTTGCTCTTTGAGGGTTTAACACTCAAATCAACAAATCCCTCAGTGAGAACCACTACTTAGGAGTCAGAAGTGAGAGAACACCTGAGTGACTAGATTTGCTCTAAGTGTATGGCTAGGCTCAATGATTGTATCCATCTTCAGCTTGCCCCACCTAAGTCTTTCTCTGCCTGAGGGATGCTCCGTGGCTTTTTTCCACACAGTTACACAGCCACACCTGTCTTATGCAGTCCAAACAACTTCTTTTTCTCTAACAGCTTGTGTGCAGCCTTGTTTTTTTTTATCTCTGTCAACTCCTTTCAACAATTTTGTGGTCATTTAAAAGGAAATTGAGTCACTACCAAATTGCTATAGTGAACAACCAAAAGTTTAATTAACACTTTGTATTATTAATTCCTTTAGGCAAACTTCCTTTATCACTGGAAAGTCATGAGTTCTTTTCCTGTGTTTCCAGTTCTGAGCCATTAGATAAAAACATGTTGTTCGTTTTTACCATTTATTGTTACACCAGTGTTTTTGGCACACGCAAGGGGTTTTGCTTGACCTAGATCAGATGTGGCTATGTATTTTTTCTTACAGTCAAGTTAGCACAAGTCTTTGCAGTATGCTCAGCTACCTTGTGGAATGTGCAGATTCTCATCCTGTGGTAATCTGATGCCAGATGTAATGAAATGTTGTGATTGCCAGAGGGAGTTTCTGAATCTCTGTAAAAACAAAACATATAGCATAGATTAGGGTGAAGTGCCACATAGGTTCTTTGGCATATGACCATCAAAGTTAGCTTTGCGTATCATGAGCGATGTCCCGTTCGCTAAGTTGTGGTTTGTGTATAGTGAGACTATCAAATATCACACATCTTCACTCTTAAAAAACATTTTTTAGGAGTGATGTAATAGATGGACTACTTTTGGTTCTTTGGAGAACTTTCAGTAGATGGCTCATTAAAGCAAAAAAACAGTTATTGTTTTTTTATTTAGTTAATGTATTTTCACCTAAAAAAACTAATATATAAAATATGTAATATAAGAAACACCCACATTTTGCATGTGGCTGTTTATTTATCTTAAAAGCTTAGTCATGTTTAATTCTAAAGGATAAAGAATGAACTATGCATAATGAATTAAGACTGTTTTGGTATGTAAACCACATCTCATAAGGGAAAAAAGACCAGAAAAATGTAGGATATTGGCTCTTTAAAGTTAATAGAACCACTACAAAAAGAAAAGGCTTGGTTTCCCCAAAAGAGAAAGAGAGATAGAGAACACAATTATATTTCCAGCATTTGACAGGTTTCTATTAAGTTACTGTTAAAGGTGTTTAAAGCCAAGATGTCTAAGGTAAGTTCTGAGCCTTTACCTGCAACCATGGGAAAACATTCAACGTTTCTCTTTCAGAGCATTGTTTCAAAAAGTGACATTTTATCTTAATTTTTATCACTATTGATTGTACTTTCAGGCATGACTGTAATATTAGTCAACATGACTAGCAGTGACAGTATGTAACAAGGCTTTCTCAATTATGTTGAATTTTGATAGAAGTCATGCATCTACAGTGACAACATGGTGACTAAAAGAAAAGAAACTAATCCCACCTGACTTAGAACATTCCATGTCAACCACAACCAAGCAGTGAAAAATCACCTGGTGACGGCTTCTTCATATGTGCTGAAGATTTCATACCAAGAGTACACACGTGGTGGCTGCCACTACTTTTCAGTTACGATTCCAGACAAATAATAGCAGGTGATTAAGTTTCAGACAGATGACAAAAGACCAGGACACAAAAGAAAAGGAAAGGAGTGTGCGCAGGAGAGGACTTGCACTGGCAGAAGTGAAAAGGAGGAAAGTGTGAAAAAAAGAATAATTTCTTGAGTTAATGAGGGGTCTCTTTGCTCAGGGATTGTAGTATTTTTAACAAAAAGAAGGAAAGGAACATGAGATACAGCTCTTTAGCCTATTTTGTAGTTTAATTAACAGGTTACTAAACAATCATTGTTCAATTGTATTCCAGTGTTTGTCCGTGTTATTAGTGAATGTATTCTGACACATCTAAGCATCACTTAAGGATGTAGCATTAACATTCAGCTGAGATTAACTTAATTGTAAACCTCTCAGGTTGCTTTACGTAACAATTTACAGCAGTAAATACAGTACAGTATAGTTCTTTTCATACAGTATACAATGTTTCTCAGTTTCAAGATTTGATATGCTTTCTGTTGTATTTTCATTAAATATGAATTTACATGATTTGCAACTCATCATTGTTATTTTTCTACATTTACATTATATGTGTATTTTATATGCAGACTTTTAAATACGTTTTTGGCTCCAATGATAGTGAAAGGTTTCCTACAGGATCAGCTTCCATTCACTGTTAAAAAGTAAAAGTCCTCATATGGTTTTTGGAGTAACCATTAATGATCCCTTAAGGAGATCCTTAAACATTAGAAAAGCAAAATCAATCATCTAATTTCCAAATAAATGAATAAACAAATACAATAAATAAATAAATAAATAAATCAAGATTATAGTACCAGCCAGGTTCTTTTGGGAACCTTCGTTGGCAGTGTTTTCCGACCTCGATCTTGGAACCCATCTATATTGCACATTAAAGTGTGTTACTGCTCTTGCATACCCACTTCAAGCCAAGAAAGGCTTCTTCATTAGTTAGTTGAATCAGGTTTCTTAGGGAAAACTCATAAGGGTGCTTTCTCTAGGACCAAGGTTGAGAACCACATGCTCTATGGTTTAAAGCTTCAAAGAATGCTTTATTTTTCAGAGTGCAGATGTTTTACTGAGGTTCACACTGTGTGATATGACACATCTACCCCTCAAGAATGCGCAAAGTTTTCTGAATCTGAATGAATCCGAATATGAAGTGGCTTATAAATCACACTTCTCAAATAAAGCCATTTTAAAGAGTATATTACGTTAAAGAATCAAGTAGCCAAAGATTAACTTTATGAAGCCCTTGGGCAATTGTGTCTTTGTAGTTTTAGTCAAAAAAGATTAATTTTTAAAAATAAAATCGGGCAGACATAGCCACACAGTTATCTATCTCACACTATCCATCTCAGAGCTCTTACTCATCTAATGATTGCACATCAATAGCAAAGGGACATAGTCTGCAGTGATGTAAATGCATGCAACACAAAAAGGCTTCATATAACTAATATGAGCTGTTTAACATTCACTATTTTCTAAGTCATTTTAACAACAAAGTCTATTTTTTGGTGAAAATCACATATTTTAAAACACATATACTAATTCATGTTAGTCAATGTATGTCAATGTATGTTTTAATGATCCAGCAATAATTTTAACCATTAATCATATAGCCAAGTTATGTGGTAAGGCATTATTTATGCATATAACATTTAATGAAATATTTTAGATCAGAATATGCATCTTTATGTTCGCCAACATGGCTGCTTAACATTTAAGAAGTGCCATGTGGCTGCATGATGCAAATCACTATTGGTGCATCTAGGACTGAACTACAGTACAAACTGGGGTTTCTGTGACAGTATCTTGCTATAGAACAAATTCCTACTCATCATACCATGCAGGGTGGTTGAGACTCCTTCCATTTCATGCTCACACATGAAAATGGAGCCCATCCCAGCACCCGTCTTCCTTCTATCAGTCCCTGGCACAGCTCAAAGAAAAGAGTAAGCCTGAGGTGATATTTGACAAGTAAACTTTAATTCAGCAGTTATTTCCAAATTCCCCTTCATATCACAGCCACAACACTAATACAGGGGCATCTTAAAGCCTGCTGAAATATAAACAGCTTCAGGGATAATATTGTGGATAAATCTAGTTTGATTGACTACAGTCATTATTAAGATATACTATAACAGCACTTCCAAATAGCTGTAGAAAAAATAGAAGATTTTAAAAGAAAATTTTTAAAAGCATTTTTAAGTATAGAGATGCAAGTTATTTCATCAAGGTTACTGTACAAGAGCTTTTCAAATCTGCGTTGAAACACTGTTCATTCCTAGACTTTTTATGATCATTACAAAGTTTTACGTCTACAGAATTGTAAATGTTCTTGGATTAACCTTGATATTGGTATAGAATATTACATCATGTGACGGATTTTAAATATTTACAGCCTTTATATGGGTATCAAAAGTGGTGGTCAGTGGTGGCCTAGTCTTTAGGACGTTGCCTTTGGTACCTGAAGGTTGCAGGTTTAAGTCCTGCCCCGGGCACCACTGAAGTATTCTTAAGCAAGGTACTGTCCTCTTACACAGCTCCCCAGGGACTGCTGATAGCTGCCTGCTAGTCCATGTGTGCACGTGTGATGGGTTAAATACAGAGGTTACATTTTGTTGTGGTGGTTGAGTGTGTTCACAATGACAAATAGTCACATTTAGTATATGGTATTGCTCAAAGAAAATTTTTGGGCAACTTTTAATGTACTTTTTCACCATTCTATGAAACCAGACTAGAGATGTGCTTAAAATGAATTTAAAAGTGTGAATGGTTGTATTTTTGCACATCCTGCAACCTTGCACCTGGTAGTCTTTGTTCATACCTGTCTGTCTTTGCACTGTCTTTGCACTGTCCTGCAATGTTTGCACATATTTGCACACAATCCACTTTATGTTGTTAGATGTGTAGTGTTTGTGGTCCTGTGTTTCATGTAGCACCATGGTCCTGGAGGAACGTTGTAAAAGCTGACTTGACTATTTAACTATATGTCTTGACAGTGAAATGTAATATATGCTATCTCATAAAGTCATATGCTTAACCTAGCAATCAAAGACTTAGTATCTTTGTTTCTTAAAAAAGGTATCTGAATAATATCAGTAAATCATAGTTGGGTATGGATGCATGTCTGCACTTGAAACAGAAAGCAAAATATCTTCGGATGAGTGGATGGGAAGGGCCATTGTAGTGGAGGGGTGTGTACAAAAGCTGGCTACAAGAGCAGCCTAAGGGGTTTGTCCCAGGCTTGCAGTGTGTGTATATATAGAGCATGGAAGAGCATCACTGAGCACACTTCTCTGAGGAACAAAGTGTAGCTCTCACTAAAGATCAGAAAAGCTTTAATTTAGCTGGAAGATGGGCAAGCAGAAGGTTTTCCTGGATAAGCTATCCCAAAGCTTGCAGATTCGCAACCAGTTACTGCGTCAGGGGCTTGCTGAGTGCTTGGGCACCCTCATCCTGGTGGTAAGTGACCTGTTCTTTTGTCTGAACAAGACATGATACTTTTAAAGTTTACAATACATGTATATTTGCATTTACTTGTAGTTAATTAGAAGGTTAGTACATTACAAAATGTGGAAACACTGGAAACCTGACTGACCCAAAGTACCCAGAGACCCTCAAGGACCTTAAACCCCCCATGTACTCTTAAGGTTAATTCAGCTAAATAAGTGTTTCTAAATAGTTCTTGGCTACACCCGTAATAAAAAGGGGTCCTTCCATGGAGCTTTAGGTAAAAACAACGGTTCTATAGGATCATGGGAACTCAAAGAACCATCTGAATTCTTAAATGGTTCTTTGCATAGTAAACTTATATGATTTTTCAAAGAACCTTTTGAAGATGTTTTTTATGTAGTACTAAAATTGGTCAAAGAACACTTTTAGTACTGTATACAACTCTTTTTGCTAAGAGTATAGGACTACTGGATATAAAAAAACCCTTTTAATTGGCATAGAACCTGTAAATATATGGATGTTCTTTAAACCTTTTCACACTCACACATCTCATTAACAAAAATTGTTCTTTGAAGAAACATTCATCCTTTCTGGCATCATTCCAAAAGAACTTTTGTTTGCACCTGTATGTTTAAGAGCGTTATATAGCCTGTTTAAAATACACAAATGCACCTGAACCAATTAATCAACTAATTAACAAGCCTTTTCTGAGCTGAAGTGGGTGTATAAGAGCATTTGTGCAGTGAGGGATCTAGAACCAGGGTTGGTATGGCTTAGAATAAATTCCATTGCTCATGGAAATAACTGATTTTTTAAACATATTTGAAGAACATTTCACCCTCTTCAAAAGAGTGCCAAATGATTGGCAAACATAATATTAAACAAAATATTGAGCCATACTGTATATTAAGCAAAACAACAAGTTTTAAAACAATTCTTCTGTGGAGAAAGTAAGTGCATCCTTGGTCTCAGAAGTTAGTATTGCCACAGTAGCAGAAATAATTTCTTGTAGATGTTTTGCATAATTGTCTACTGGACATTTGCTTTAAATGTATTTACCACTCTTCCATGCAAAATTACTTAAGTTTATTAAAGTTACTCCTCATGTTCTGAACAGATGGTCTCACATTATTTTCAAGCACTATTGGATAGCTGAATTAATCAATAATTTAATAATTAAGATATATATTATTACATACATACTATTAGCCTTTAGTATGTATTTAGGAAATTCACTGTGCAGTTAAATCATAGTATATATGCATATTTACAGACATTATGGGCACATGTACCATTTTGCTGCCTGAATGAAACGATAGAATCTAGTCCTGCTCATTTAAGAGGAATAAATAGGCTCTTGGCATGCCTCCTTAAAAAACAAACAGAAAACACCCTTCTTATACCCTTCACCCACATGTTCCACAGTGACATGGATGAAATTGTTCAGAACAGAACATGCCGGAAGTATTACCATCTACCTAGACTGTGACTACAATAACACAGTTAAAATGGACAAAGAGGCTGTTTATTAGCAAACTTCCTTGTGCTTATGCAGGGTGGAAGTGCCTAGTGACCTCATAGCAGTAAATGGCAAACGTCTCTTACAAGCAGTATAAAGCCTTGGATAGTCTTGCTCTTTTTATATGAAAGGGTTCCATATAAAGTACCAAAAAAGGTTGACTCCTAAAGAAAAGCAACAAACTGTTTAAGCATTTATATGATTCCTTACCTTTAGTGAAGAACCCTTTTCTAAGGATTCACTTCTAAAGTCTAGGGTTCCTAAATAGTGTTTGATTTGGGTTGTTTTAGGAATAATCTTTACTTACTATAGCCTTTACATCACATAGACTGTTTTTAAGGACTAATAGGGTCTTTAGGAAACCGAAAGTGGTTTTTAATGACATTGCACCAAAGAATATTTTTAGGCTGTGTAATACAAAGTCCATTTACTTTTAAGGCATATCAGCTATGTTTCATTTGCCATTTTCACACAGTGGGATATGGATCCCAAATAATTAGCCTGCAGGAAGACGGATGCCTATACTCTACATACACTGTATCAGCGACATGCATATGTGCACAAGGGGAGTGTCGCCTATTCAACAAGAGATTTTCTGCACATAGATTAACTCCTGGAAAGAATTGTAAAGTTAATCGTGACAGCCCTTTCTAATGTACAACTAGAGACTGATGTGCACTCAGGACTCTATAGGCTTTAGAAACGTTTGACAGAACAAGGTGAAGTGTGTGGTCTTGGCAGCATTCCTCAAGAAGTGTTTCTACATATTGTGGCATTTGTAAATCATGAGGTCCTAGAAAACAGAGAGAGTAATGTACTTGTGGGTCAGGGGAGAAAAAAAACGCATTTCTCTCTTTCTCTTCTTCACGTGCATAGGCGTTGCCTGACCCTTCAGTTCCCTGTCATTACCTTCAGTTTTTCTTCTTTCTTTTGATCACTACAGTAAGGAAATCAGGGCTAAAAGTTCTATTTTCAACCACAAAAACAAAAGTAGCTTGTTCTGTCTGTCTGCCCCTTCCAGCCGTATTTCACCAGTTTCAGTAGGTTCATGTCTGATTAAAGGGTTGTCTTGTTGATCCACTGAAATGACTTTGGCCTGCTTAGGGTCCAACTGACCAACAGTTTTTTGTCCAATTTTTCCAGTTTCGTTGTTTTTTTACAAAACCAGTTTTTTTACAAAACCAGTTTTTTTACAAAACCAGTTTTTTTATAGTGCCGTAACAAATAACATTACATATTACACCGAATTATTTTTCTGAATTTTGACAGTGACAAGGTGCTGGGTCCAATCCAAAAGGTGCTTGTCCCAATCTGAGAGATCCTGTTCTGCCAATAGTGTTCATAGGCATAGTTTCCACTGGGTGTGGGGTGTGCCTTGTTGCCCAGAAGCTGTTATCTGTATAATAGGCCCTGATAATAACATTGGCCTTGGTTTAGAGTAATTTTTTCAAAGAAATACTGACTCTACCATGTTAAAAGGACATTTGTTCTACAGTGTTTCAGAAAAAGTTCCTCTTTACCTTGCAACTGTTGACTAGTGCTAGTGCTAGTAAATGAGGAAACGGCTCACAGCTAGGCTCACAACGACCCATTTAAAACCTTTTGACTGCTATAATTTAGGGAGACTACACTGTCTCCAAAGAAACCATGCTCATTCTTTGACCATATTATTGACCATAATGGATCCAGTGTATGTAAGAACAGCACTTCCTGTTGTCAAATGTGCCTGATATGTGTCTTGCCTACTGATGACCAACTGAGGTGAAGCTTTTGGTGTTGGATAGTGGTTCCCAAACTTTTTACATCACTCATTTCCTTCTACATCCTGGCCAAGCCAATGCACCCCCATGCCACCATGGCCCTGTTCCCCTGCTAATAATTGAAACGTTTTACAGTTGTGTAAGTGCATCAAGATAAAACTTTAATCAAATGCAAAATAATGTATGTCTAGAAAGTCCTTAACAGCTTTAAGGAGATCAACAATACAAAAAGAATCAGAATCAAAATCATAATCAGGTTTATTGGCGAAGTATGTTAACACACACAAAGAATTTGTTTATGTCTCTCCAGTGGTTGTGTGTAGATATGCACATGTAGGAGAAAGACATTACATAACAATACAGTACAGAAGAGAACCCCACACATTAACACATTTATAGCCACATTAAACATCTGCATGGAGATTAAACACTAAGCCTAGAATGCTGATTCTTTGAAGAAAGAGCGCAACAAAACACACTCAGCATTTAGCACTGAAAACAGGTATTAACCTGTGGAATGAGTCCAACAAGGAGCAAAGAGAGTGTTTATGAGAGCAGTGTGGTAAATAAGTGGGTCAGTCAGTGGTCCTGAGGGCGAATTCCTAGCTGCACGTTTTTAGGTAAAAATGCAGACAGTCTTACGGCATGTTCACACTTGTAGTTCTTCTGCTCTGAATGTGAGTAGTGATGCATTTTGGTTCACTCAGATTTTTCTCTGATGTGAACAGAAACTGAACAAGGTCAAAGTTTAGAGTTTAAAGTTTAAAATTTACAAACTTTAGGCTTTAGGCTTGCTTCATGATAGCCAGATATGCCTTCATAAAATCGGCACAAAAATCACAGTCATCTCAGTTTTGCAGCAGTTGTTCTATCAACCAGTCCGCAATCAGAGTTTTAAATAGCAGAACATTTAACCAACAATTAGGCTTGAAATTTTGGCATTTTAAATCCATGCAATCCATGCAAAATAAACACATTTTCTTTTAACAAGTTTATTTTACTTAAAATTTCAAAATTTAATTCACCATCACAGTTTTTTTCTTACACACCCATTGGAGGCAGTGTATGCACCACACTTTGGGAAACACTGGTGTAGAGAAACTGATTTTGTTTGGAATGTAGGTCTTGTATGAGCATTAATATTGGACTATAAACAGCAAAATGCAGAATGTAAATATCTACACTAGTTCACATTTTTTGGTATATGTGTGAGAAGGTGGCGGTTAAGGGGAACTGTGCTTCAATTCCATCACCACAGAGCAACCCCAAAGTGTACAAAGTAATACCAAAGTAAAAGCATGTTATAATGATCCCTTATGCCAGAGTTTCAGGGTTTTGCAGTTTTTAGAAAAAAATATACCTTTACATATTGTCTTTGCCTTACAATTGTTGACCAATACAATAGCAAAAAATGAGGAAATGGCTCACAGCTCACATCACTCTACTTAAAACCTCTTCCTATTTAACTGCTACAGTCTAAGAAGGCTTCACTGTTTAGATTAAACCAAAGTCCTCATTCCTTTATCCCATAAAGTACATGGTAAATGTCAGAAAATACACTGTGCCTTGTATGTTCATAACAACATACGTACATGTGAGGCCCAGCAGATGTTAGGATATACAGACTTTAAGGGTGAAATAAATCTGATCAAGTGAACCTAAAGTATGGAATGCTCTGTCCAGCCAATTTGATCTATGGCTCCATACCTGCTGTTTAACAGGGAACATTCTGTTCTTTGGCTTAAATGTGACTCCAGCCAAGTCCACAGACCACCTTGTATCTCCTTTTGGGTCTGATACATGCCAGAAGAAACATCTGGCATTTCAAGTTTGTGGAAGCAGGTGGTTTGCAAAAATTTCTTCTGAGTTAAGGATGAGACAAGTGATTTGCTTCTGGTTGCATAAAAAAGAACAAAAAAGCTCCACACAAACAAGCAGACAAACTAATTTATTTTACACACTCAAGATGTTTTCCTCCATGCTCAAAACAAAGCTACATGTGGCCAAGTGATATCTGAAAAACAGATTTATGGTTTGATATGTGTGATAACTGTATATTTTCATTGAAAATTTTAAGGATTAAATAGATACTGTGAACACAACCCATCACACAATGTGCACCACAATGAAAGGTGACCTCAATCCACATGTGCAGTAGCAGGCAGATATCAACAGCACCCAGGGAACAGTGTAGTAAGACCTTGCTCAAGGGTCCCTCATTGGCACCTGGTCTGGGACTTGACCCTGTGACCATTCAATCACATAGGTAAGTCCCTCACCACTAGGCTACCATTTGGCAACTAATTCAGCTACGTTAGTGGCAGGATCGGTCACTCCCAAAGGTTTTGGTTATATCGGCTATGTGGACGTACACCCTTTGCCTTTTTCCTGTGTAGGTTTTGCTCTTTGTGTTTTGGGTACATATGACCTAGCATTATCCAATTATGAAATGGAGCAGGCAAGCATTACTGCTAGCCTTGATGTTCCTACTCCAAAGACCACACATAACCACACAAACTTAGCCTTTCTAAATGTAGTTTATGTCTGTGCCTCTTGCAATGGAGCTCATGTTGTTTTGTCTTTCCTGTGTTTGCAGATGTTTGGCTGTGGTTCAGTGGCTCAGTTAAAGCTTAGTGAAGATAATCACGGCCTCTTCCTCGGTGTAAACTTGGCGTTTGGATTCGCAGCCACCCTTGGAATTCTGGTGTGCGGCCAAGTCTCAGGTACTCAGATCCCTGTTAAAATTGAATCCTAAGCCATGTGCTCTATGAAAAAAGGAGCAGTTTTACAGTGCAATGTAATTTTTTGGGGGATTTTATATACAATAGAAACAGGTTCAAATATAACTGTTTGCCAAAAGAAAAATTAGGTTTTTTTTAACATAATTTGTAACTCTGTATTTATTACTCTTTGTGCAAGAAATGAATACAATAAAAAATAATATACTGTAATTAATTAATTAACTACTACTCCTACTACTACTACTAATAATAATAATAATAATGCCTTCACACAAGAAATGCAGCTCAACATGCTTTACAGTAAGAAATTTAAATGAAACATAAGTATGATGCACTGACGCACATAATTTTTTTATTATGTCTAAAATATTGTTATACAACATTCACAATCATTTAAGAAACTTTTACAAGTTTTTACAGCTTCACCGTTTTGTACCTTTTTCACACAGGAGGTCATCTTAACCCAGCTGTCACCTTCGCCTTATGCATCCTTGGGAGACACAAGTGGAGAAAATTCCCTGTCTACTTTTTCTTCCAGACAATAGGCGCCTTTTTGGGTGCTGGTATCATCTTCGGCTTGTACCATGGCAAGTATTACAAAAGAAAATTCAATGCAAAATATTTTTAAATATATTTTGTTTAGAAATTTTGCTTTGAATATTTGTTATTGTATTTTTTTATTGAATTTTATTGTATTTAAAGATGCTCTGCAGGCATATGTAATCAAGAACAACAACGAGTTACCAATTGGAATTTTCGCTACCTACCCCAGCCGGCACCTTAGTCTTGTCAATGGATTTTTTGATCAGGTTAGTACCTACAGAATCTCCTTCTGTTATCAGTTAATACAGCTCTTCATCTGATCAAAGTAGGGGGAACACAGTTCAATTTGTCATCACAGATCTAGTCAGTACATGAAAGATTCCTGGACAGAGGTTTTACTGTTTATTACTTTTATTATTTTTGTTATTGTCTTGAGCTGCCACCTCCAGAATTGTTGTTCCACAATATGTGGTTAAATGAAGAAATTTTACTCTAGCTCAGATAATTTTGTGAAGAATAATCAAAATGCATCGTCCAGTGAAAGAGCTGGTTGAACTGCATGAAACTGCAACATTCAGTTCAATAAAAAAAAATAAAATAAATAAATAAATAAACAAATCAATTAATTAATACATAATTAAATGAACTAACACAATAAAAAAACAATCATTTTGTAAAGTTTGGTAAAAATAGTGGTATGTAGGGTTGGTTTAGGACTGTTGAAAGTGAATCTGGAGTGGGTATGAGTGTAATGTTTACAACTGGCTTTCTGGTTGAGTGGGAAATGTGCCAGACATATACACTCTAGACTGCCATGTTCAAACCTGCCAACCTGCTCTGGCTGCTACACTAAAGCCTGTTGCATAGTTCAGCTGCATTACTACCTGTTCCAGGTCCTTTTATCACATTCACCCCATTGAACTTTTTAAAGATCATTCATGGGGCATGCAAAAAAAGAATACAAGCAGCAATATGTCTGGCATGTGCATCTCTGGCTAAATGTATTAATCTATAGCATGTGGAATTTTTAAGAAGTTGTGTATACAATTAATTTGGGAACAAAACCTTGTATATCCAAAAAAGTAGGAACTTTGTAGGAGAAGAAATGTTTTTTTTTTTTTCAATTTAAAAATTTCAAATTTCTCGAGAAATCCCTAATGAGATTCTTAATGAATCTTGATAATGGTGCTTGAGTGTGTTCACAATGACAAATTGTCACTTTCACTTCATTTAATATTCCTGCTAGTTTCTACTGGACACCCCAGAGGGGGGAAGACAAATGACTTTGCTGAACAAATAACAGTTAAACAAATAAACAAATAAGCCACCAAAGATCAGCATTTGATCAAGTTTCCTAATTGAGGTCACACTTATCCCTGCACTGTTTTTCTGCCTGATCTTTCACAGCTTATTGGCACGGCTGCACTGATCATTTGTGTCCTGGCCATCGTGGACCCATACAACAACCCCATCCCTCAAGGACTTGAGGCTTTTACTGTGGGATTCACTGTAATTGTCATTGGTTTATCCATGGGCTTCAACTCTGGCTATGCTGTAAACCCAGCCAGGGACCTAGGACCTCGTCTTTTCACTTCAATTGCAGGCTGGGGTTCCAAAGTCTTCACGTAAGTCATTCTATCAAGCTCCATTACTAAAGCCCTTTACACTTTTAGAATTGCACATGTAGCTCCTCTTCGTTCCAATCCTTTACTCTCTGTTGCCAGTTTTTGCATCACCACCACCTTCGGTGCTCCTTAGTCCTGTCTTTTATATCAGGGGCTCTTGCATCCTCCTTTTTTGGACAGAAAATAAAATTCTTTCCAATGTTAAAGTTTGTCACAGATCCAATCATTGATATTACTGTGTAATAAAGTGGTCTCAGTAGACCTTAATCACAGAAATTCTTGATCATGAAGGAAACAGAGAGCTAAAATATCAGTTTGGAGTGGGTCTACTAAAATATAACAGACTGTAATAGATTATAACAGTCTATTAAATATAATATGCCTTGTGTTTCCACTTTTCATGATAAGCAAAACATTTTATTTCACACTACTGAACCTCCTGATGTGTAGGCATTGTTAAACTGGATGTCTTCTCTTGTGTAGTATATTTAATGTATTTTTAAAAATAATTCTGCATGATGAAACAACCTCAGCCCCCCATGTTTTTGATAATGTCACATGCATGGCATCAAGGCTGGCTTGAATAGCCTGTAAAAAATGAATGTAAAAAATGTTGTGGTGCCTGTAATTTGTTTTATGTAGCTCTAATAAAAGGAACTATTTCTCTTCAACAGTCATGGGGATTGCTGGTTCCTGGTGCCCATTTTTGCCCCGTTTCTGGGTACCATCGTAGGGGTCATTGTGTACCAGTTGATGGTGGGCTGGCATGTGGAGGGTGAAGTAAGGGACAAGAAGAAGGCAGCAGAAGACAACGTCAAGCTTAATGATATGAATGATGTCTCGGTTCCCTAAGCTTCCAAGTGGAACTCAACTTATAAAACAGGTGCAAATAAAAGTAAAACATAACAAAATGCTGTACAATCTCACTGGCTTATACTCACAGCAGTGCTGTCAGTTTCTAAATTGTTGTATTCAGCGTATCCTCAGTGTATCTTGATGATTCCGACATTTTCACCACCATGAATTATAATAATTCTGGATATGAGAGAAATGACTGGAAGAGAAAGATATATTATGCCATTTCACAAATACTTTGTCTGTTTGTATTGTATACATGGTAAGAAAGCTTATGGATGTTTGAATAGCTGTTCATGTACAGTCTACACAGTTGTGCATAATATAATTTCATTGTTGTAAGTATTTTATATGCAGTGTTTCTCACATGTTAGGCTATACTTTGCTGATGCACCTGCTATGTATAAAGTTAGCCACGTAAAAAGAACAGATGTACAAATGTTTGCTTGCAAATGCATTAGTGATTCATTTCCTTGAAGGGATGAAGCAAAAAGGCTCAGTTATCTATTCATCATCCATATATATTGACATGACAATGAAAGCTAACAAATGAACATTGCTTCTTTAGGCAGTTATACTTAATTATTTTATTATAAGTCAATAAACATATAAATACAAGGTCTTAGGGTTATTGATATTTTTATGGAACTAAAATACATGTAAATGACTAAATAACTGTGTCAGTTATATACAAATAAGTGTTGTATTTTCAGTAGCAGAGCTCAAACCTTTCAAAAAGTTATCTATATAAATTGTGCTATAAATTGTGTTGTTTATTTATGCTTCAGAATCAGTGCACCACCACGCCACCCCTACTCCGTAAGATATGTGGGAAACCCTGATATATGTAGATTCAATGATATATGTATTTCTAACCAAACATGACATATATTCACAAACTGTTTTTGTTATGTTTTGTCCTTCACTTGTTCTTAAGACAGCCCACTACTCCACTATGAATGGCTTTATAAACAGACATCATGTCTTAGCATTGTTCAAGTTCATGATAACTGTAGCTAATGAATGGTAGATTTTATATTTCTTTGCATGTGTTGAGTGAATTGACTAATTAATGTTTATTAATGCACTAATTTGTGTAAAACTGAGAAGTGCAAGTCGTAGAATATTATTTTGTGTTTAAACGTGAGAAAAATGAGCTTTGGCACTGCCATCCGTCTTTGGGGGGCCATACCCATTTAAATATTTGTTTGCTCACATCACTTGCAAAAAAAAAAAAGACAACAAATTACAAAGGCTGTATTTTACATTTATTTAATTCACTGTGTTTTTATTTGGCATTTTTGGTACTCCTGCTGTAAAGGGATTGAGGTACATGTCAAAATATGGTATTTTGATATATAAAAAGACCTTAATTGTGGTTAAGTTTGTAAAATTCCTCATTATGAAGTAAGCTGTAAAATTTTTATGAGATTATTTAACCTATTCCTAGATATGATTGCTTTTTTACTTGCTATTTTATATGTTACTTATATATTATATTACTATGCTTTTTTACATTTTTTTAAAGTTTTTTTTTATCTGGTAAAATGATTCCATTGGTTGATAAGATTAAATATTTTAAGCATGAAATGCTGTTTAAACAACAAAAAAATGTAAAAATATCTCCCTAAAATTACTTTAAATATCCTGTCTACATTTAAGTTGCTTTTACCTATGAAGATTTTTTAGTAGCAGCATAGTTTATCTGAACCATTTATCTTCTGTTCTGCTTAAACAAACGTTCTTGTTTGCATGGCCTACTGCACTTGTATCATATTGCACTTGTACTATGCTGTATCATCAAAGGCATTTCTAGTGCCTTTTAGTACCAAAGAAACTTTACTCCTGCTTTTCTCCAAGTTGCGCATTTGTTGGGTTGCTTAATGCCATTTTATAATGCAATGTAACTTGTTTAAATAAACTTTTATATAACAGTATATATTGGTTAATTGGCTTGATTTATTGAACTCAAACACAAAGTTTCTTGAAATTGCTAGCTCAGCCTAGCTTGTTCTCATTGTTAGTGAGTAATATTTTAAAAATAGTGTTATGTTACAGGCATGGATGTAAAAAGTACATATAAACTACAATAAAATTAAAAATATGGGTATTGTGTCAAAAAGGATGCAAGTAAGTAGACAGAAATATACAGTTAAAAGTGTCTTTTTAGGATGTATGTAGTAAAATTATTATGATATTATTTAACCTATATTCATAGATATTACTACTTTATAATTTCATTATGTAATTTAATTTGGTAAAATGATTCCATTGGTTGATAAGTTAACACATTTATTTATGATATTAAGTTTAACGTTGAGTTTAACCAAGGAAAAATGTAAAATATGTCCTCAAAACAGCTTTCAGGTTTTCAAATGTCTTCTCTGAATGCAATTACATGGGAAATAAATTAAAAATATACTATTACCATTACCAGTGTACTAGTCTTCACACAAGGACCACTTAGTACAGCTGTGGGCAGTTTAATTGTATTTATTTTTCAGGAACTCTTTAGCAGTCATCCATGACTTCCTGTTTCACTGGGGTAAAAATATAAGATGAGGTGATATGGAGGCCAGAGTCCCTCAGTCATTCATCAACATGGAGAAGATGAGAGAATATACACATTAAACGAGTGACTTTCAAAAATCAGATAATGTTTATAGCTACATGCCTGAAAATGCCCTTATCCACTCTCAAAGAGAACATGTGTTTACATAGTGACCACACAGAGAGGAGGATGGTTTGAGAGATAAAACTTTCTTAAAGGATCATAGTTTTGGATTTACAGAAGATAGCAGCATTGTAGAGTCAGCAGGTTCCCAGACAAATTGTATATTCAACTCGAAGCCAGCAAATTATTTAGATGTCATGGCAGATGAAAAATCTCTTCTTTCAACTAATCGCAAACTAAACACCTTGACCTAACTAGACATAAATTCAGACAAAAAATAGAGCTTTTTGGCAGCAAACACTCAAGCTGGGTTTGACATAAAAAGAATAGTGATAATGCAGAAGAGAATGTATCCACACTGTTAAATATGATAGAGGGCTTGTGATATTTTGTGGCTGTTCTTTTTATTTGTCCAAAGGCCCAGGGAGCCGACATCGTGGGGCATCATTGATTCTATCAAGTAGTAGAAGATTTTAAATGAAAATATAAATTAGAGATATATAGATAGATTAGATCGATTAAAACTTTATTCATCCCTTGGGAAGGTTCCTTAAGCAATATAGTCCATTGCACTGTCCCTAATGTTCTATTGTCCAGTTGTGTTGTTTAGGCTAGTTGCTCTGTCTTTTTTAAGCTCAAAAAGAGGGTATTAAAGATTGGACCTGGAGAGATATTCACTCCGTATTCTCCAACTTCATAAGGACTAATAAGATTCATTGGTGTTATGCTGATAAATGGAAAATGTACACATGTGCACGTGGTTTTCTTAAAAAATGTGTATATTGAAAATAGCTTTAATTTTTCTAAACTAGATTTACCTGAACTAAATATTAGACTTTTCTCATATTTTCTCATATTGTGAGACTGAGCTAATCAACCACAAGGACATTTTTTAGGCCTTTTAACTTATCTTTCCCAAGGGCGCCAGCTGACTGTAGCTGTCATAACCTTAGGGCTATACAATCTCTACAGGGATTCTTTTTACCCAGTACTACAGAAACAAGCTGTCTATGATCACAATCCTATCAGCTGCATGAGCTAGTCTTCTTCATAGTGTTTCCTTTTGATCGAGGATTGGTCTCTTTTTTCCATTTAAATAGTTTATCTTTCAGCATGCACGCATACTATCAGCTCACTTTCCAGGACAGAAGTTCCACTTTAATGCGAAGGAAAACAATCTCACAGGCTCACTGTTTCTATAATAAACCCTTGTCTGTTATCTAACATGCCTGGAGAGTTTTAGTCTATCCAGCCTTCAATCTATTGTTTATGCCTTGCCACCTGCATGGATGCCTGTGAACATGTGTTTTTTATCAACTTTTATCTTAAGTAAGACATGGTAAATGCAACACATATCAACTAGAATGAAGTGTGAAAATCCCAGTGTATTCTGCTGTTGCATAACTGATCTTGCCATTTTAAAAGGTACTTATACCAGTCATAAAGTTATAAAGGTCAGTTACAATGAAAGGGGAAGAAAAGATGCTTTTAATTTTGTTATTTACTATGTTGTATGCAGAAAGTCTAACAGAGTTCTCAATGCCAAAGATAAAAGGGATCTTACAAATTATAAGCAAA
>JBBPDA010109779.1:0-10072 GCA_037974385.1 Arnoldichthys spilopterus
TCTGTAAAGCTGCTTTGTGACAACGTCAGTTGTAAAAAGCGCTATACAAATAAACTTGACTTGACTTGACTTGATTTCCTTTGTACCATATCAGCACAATAAGCTGGACCTCACCTTCCAGCCATTTGTCCATATTTGTTGCCAGTTTTTTAGTGCTAAGAGCTGTTGTTTACACAATTTATGCTTCACATGGTTTAAAAACGGCACCTGCGTACACTTTCTTCTGGACTAATCAATATTCACTTATGTCAGAACCCCAAAAGTCATCTTGAAATGTCCATAAAATGTAATTAACGATTCTTAAGCTTGCTTTTATTAAAGCAAGGAAAGACTGAGATTACTGTGGGTCATATAGTGTTAAAAAACATTGTATTTTCTTTTGTTTTAGATTTCTTTAGCCCACAGGAAGACTGGCATGATTGTTGCTCCACATAGCTGATACAGAATAAGTTTGACTTTATGTAAATACTCTTTGTACTAGGGTAGCCTAGTCTAACTAATCATGATTTCTTTTACAGATTTACTAACTTAATTTTAACTTATCTTACAAACTTAAATGTATTTAGTAAATATAGACAATTTTAGAATTTGACAGTTGCGACACACTCAACAGTTGGGACAGAGTTAAAATAAAACTGAAAAGTGCACATAATACTCAAGTAACACTGGTTTGGAAAACTATACATTTTATCAATCCATTTATCAATGCAAGATTGCAGAGAATTTAGGTCTTTCAACATCTACAGTCTACAATTTAAAAGATTCAGAGAATTCATAGACATTAAAAACCGATACTTTATGTATGTTTGATCTTCAAACCGTCAGATGATACTGCTTAAGAAACTGTCATGCTACTGTGACAAATATCTCAGGAGCTTAGGAGTACTTCAAAAAAATGTTATCACTTAACACAGTTCATCGCTATATTAGAATTTCAACTTAAATCTGCATCATGCATTAACTATGGGCCCAAGTTCATCTCACATTGACTAAAGACTGTGGTCTGTGGTCAGATGAGTCCACATTTCAACTTCTGCCTAAACATTGTTGCAGACTATTTACACCCCTTCTTGGCAACAGTATTTTCTAGCGACAGTGGTTTTAGTGTTATTGGTGATATATAGTTTGTGGCAGAGGTGTCCTGAACATAAAGTGGTTGTTTTTTCCTAGGGTGTCAAAGACATGAAGCATTTAAAAATATTCAAGGTGGCTTTAGACTGATGCAGAAGCACTTGTGTGCTTTAGTGGTGATGTATGTGGAGAATGGGGCACTGTGACAGGTACACCGGCTCCCCTTCAAAAGCCATCAGCAGAGATTAAGAACAGGCTGATCTGTTGCTCCAGTTAAGGCCTCAGTGCCCACAGGAAAAGAAGAGGAGGTCTATGAAGAGTATTACTGCTATGGAAGGTAATCCGCTTTGAAAAAGTGGGCTGAATAATCGACATGAGCTGGAGTGGAGGCGTGGAAGTGGTTTTGTAAGGTTTGTTTATGGATCAGTTTTTTCCACAATTTTTTTTTCTCGCCCCCAATGAAACTGCTGATAAAAACATTGCTTAGCAGGTGTGTATGGCCTTTTATGCTGATAGGTGTGGTTATTTCATATTTGTTTCAAATATAGGATTTGTAATTTGGCATGTTACATTTACATTATGCTATATCATGTTATATTCTGTATATTATGTTACAATAAGTGGTGTTATATTACACTGTGTTGTGTTACACATGTGTACAAGTGTTGACACATGTACAAGTGGACCTATTCCTGGAAATGCATTGGCTAATTTATTGGCAAAGATTAAGGTAATCAGGGGTGGGCTGCATTTCAATTAAATGTATTTAAAATACCTATTTAATTACTTTAGAGTATTTTGTCATTTCACTTTCAAGCTGAGACAAGCAAATAATTCAACAGCAACCATGTGATAATGATGGCAGAGAGTTCACAACCCCAAAGACGTATTTGCACTCTGAGTCTGAAAAGGCTCATTTGGAAATAATTTGGATCTTGTTTGGTAGTCAACAAATTTGTGTAATGAAAGATAAACCCATGTCCAAGCTTTTTAAGCTACACCCAGGGTTGGAAGGATTAAATAAATGTGATTTTTGGCATTTGGCATTTTTGACATTGCTGTTGTTAACTTATATAATAACAGTGGACAAGGGGGAACTGAGTAAGTACTGCCCCTTTAATGGAGAGTGGATACTTACGTTCTGCTCCTTCAGTTACATGAGCTTTGAATTATAGTTATGTGTTAGTTAAGCTGATTAATATTTTTGTGTAGTTAATGTTTAATTGGCCCACCTCACCCTCCATGTGTAATATGTGCTGGTAAATGGGTTTATTAATTCATGTTATGCTTACTCGTCCATGGTATTTGCTGTATGATCAATGATGTTTTTATGTCAATTGTGCTATTAGTTACAATACTAGTTACCTCCAAATGCAGTAGAATTACAGTAAGACTGGTTGTAAGAGTGGAGTATCCACTAAATCCATATATCTTACTTTTTGAGCTGAGAGGCATTCATGAATGTTAACCACATTTTCTGTCTCATCCTTTTAATACTGTTCTTATAAATGAGACTTTTTTAAAAAGTGCTATTATTTTTGTGAAATTTGTTTATATACCGTATAGGTACATATTCAAGTAAATTGTATATTTTTATGTAGTTTATGTAGAGCAAGGTAAAGGTTTGTTGAGTGGACACAAGAAGAGCAATCTTTAGTATAGGAAATAGTTAGTCAGGATTTAGTTAAGGAAGTAACTGCGAGTTTTGTTGATGAAAAGGTTTGACAAATCTAGATTACAGAAACATTAAAGCTAACTAGGCAGAAACAAAACCAGGACTTGCACAGTTGGGAACCAACCAAGCATAAAGACCAGACAAAAAACAAGGGCAAACACAGGGCTATAAATACACTAAACAAAATGGCTGACACCTGGGAGGGGGGGGGGAGCACAGAGACTAGACACAGCTGACAAAACTCACAATCAGGGCAGGGCTAAGGCAGGGCTAACAAACATGACCACATGGCTACATAAACAGACAGGGAAATAGCTAACATAGAAAGTAAAAACACTGTGGCCTGTATCAAGGGCCTAACCTGATAATTATAGACATGCTGCATGTTTCTAATGAGAACTGTGTTAGTGAAGCTCTCATATTGTCTGTTTTGTGAAAGAAAATACTCAGTCTGTTTCTGTGTCACTTATTCAGTATGTATTATATATATCTTTGTATGTTCATGTGCTTGTTTAAGAAGGTTAATAGAGCTGCATTTGCATTGTTCTTATGTTTTATTCAATGGTGTTCAATCTTAGTTGGTATATCTCATGAACTTTTCTCTCTACTCATATAGTACTCTATACTGTATGTAGGTGTACATACATGTATTTCAATGTAAGAGCTTCAGTGTTTTGTAAAAACTATTATTCAGGATATGGAAATGTTTAATGATATTGAATGCATTTAATGTTCTGTCTTTTATATATTTTTACTACTTTAAATTTAGCTTTCTTAATTTATTTTGATATTAGTCTCAGTGTTAACTTTATTATTTAAAATTTAGTCTCAGGAGTGATCAGGGTGATCAGGGTACATTTAGTATGTGTTGTACTTGTATGACTATGTATGTGACAAAATCTTAAATCTAAATTTTGAATCTATAGAAATCTGCATCATTATATGATGATTTTATATACTGCATAATATGTGAGACAAACAGATTTCTTTTAAAGCAAACATTTTCTTTCTCATTCTGTTAATACTTTTACAATTAAAATGATTTGTTTTATTGGTTTCATGCCTAGGACTTCAAATGAAGGCTTGTAAAGTTGGAGGTGGACAAAATCCACATACTCTACTGTTTCACTGATTGTAAATAGTACCTAATATAAAACCTAATCTAAAATAATTATATAAATAATTTTGTATGTATTTTTGTATTTCCAAAGTACAATATTTGATTTTTGGTTTGTGCATGTCTGTGAGTGATAGGTATGCATTTGCAGACTCTCTCAAGAGTCTCTACATTCACTTGTTGGGTTGCCTGAGGGTAGAAACTCCTTCTGAATTTCTTTGTATTGGTCGTGGTTTGCTGATGGGAGCACTGAGAAGACTTGTGTCTATGTTGTTAATTTTTTATGGCTCTGATCCTGCATGACTGGTTGTAGATAAGATGTGATGCAGAGGAGAGACGTCTAGATAACTTTAACACTATGCTCAGCTCAACTCTGGACAGCACTTTTTAGTCCTGAATTGTGGTTTCACCAAACTAGGGGATGATGCTCCCTCAGAAGGCTCTTAACAGGACAAGTGTAAGAGGGCCTCCACACCTTGTGGGATACCCTGAACCTGACCAAGCTTGTGTTATAATTATGCTGGTGCATGCTTGTGACCAAGCTGTTGGTGTGTTTAGTCCAGGAGAGGTCTTCTGTAAGGTAGTAAATGTAAGGTAGTAAATGTAAATGTAAATGTAGTCCCGCAGACATTGGAAGCTGCTCACTTTCTCAACTACAGCCACAATAATCATCCAGGGGCTGTAATTTCCGACCTGCTTTCTACCATACTCAATGACCACCTACTTAGTTTTGGTGTTATTTAGGGATAGACTGTGTGTATGACATGATGTGATCTCCATCTCCTCTAAGTAGGCTTTCTAATGATTTTTAGTTGTCAAGTCTGCTACTTCTGTCCCATGAGAAAACTTATGTTTGACCAGGCAGTCACTTGTGTATAGAACATTGGGCTGAAGACGTAGCCCTGGAAGTCTCCAGGAGATGTGGTTTGTGAAGGGTGTACTTAATGATGTCCTGTACTGACCTGTTGGTTTGATATGCAAACTGTAAAGGATTTAAACAACTGGGAAAGGATGATCAGATATAGGCGCTGACCAGTTTTTTAACAGTAGAATCATTAAATCCATTGAATATTCTTGTAATGACCCGCCTCTTTCATACTTGCACAAAATGCATGCCCTCACCATTAATATCTTTTTGATACCTACATTAAGTCATTACACAGTTTTTCCATGGCCCAGCTGTGTGTGTGTGAGAGAGAGTGTGTCAATCATACAATTTATATGTTATATAAAAACATTATTAACTTGCACAAAGTTCTGCTTGTGTATGTAGCATGTTCCCTTTCTCTGTTTATTCCTTACGACCATGATTGAAGCCTCTGTGTTTGTGTATGACCGATCAGCTAGCTCCTAAGCTTCTCAGCTCCTTTTTTTCCTCTATTGTTTTTCTCAGCTAATTTCTGCCCATATTCCACGCATGCTGGCACCACATGTTGGCTATATTACACATTTTAAAGAAACCCTGGTTACCCCTATGCTGTAAAAGGTAGCATGAGTTTCTTTGAGCGCAAGGCATTATGGATAATGTAGTGCTAAAGAGCAAAAGCAGGTGAGAATAGGGGAAGAAATTAGGTGGAAAAAGCAATAGAGGAAAAAGGGACAGGTTGACAGAGACAGATCAACCTTAAAAGCCAAAGACAGTGGCTTCCCTATTTCACAGGCTGCGATCATGAGAAATATATAAGGGGAACACGCACAAACACATGCAAGTCTTTGTTTAAGTGTTTGATTTTTTAATTGTTTATATGCAGTGTGAACTGTGGCAGCTCACCTTTCTTTATGAAATGTTCACACAAAGCAAATAGAAATGTTAAAAAAAGGCTCAATAATGCACTGCAAATTTAGATTAAAACTAAGTTCCCATTTCTCATGATGTTGAATATGATATATGCCAGTGTTCTGTATAGCATTGTTGTTCACATCACATGTAGCAGTAATTGTTCATATATTTTATTAATGCAGAATAAATGCACACATTTCAAATATCTGTTTTTTTCCAGTGTAGTAGCAGTGGCTGAAGTGTGAATCCCTAGCTCTGATTTGGGTTTGAATCCTTGCTGTGCCGCATGCCTTCCTTGACTGGGCATCCCTGAGAAAACTTGCAGTGATATTATTGCTGCAGGGTCCAGACGACCCAGCAAATAAAATCCATGGAATATCTACATAATGTCTCAAGAGTAATTGTTAATTTCACTGAAATATTTTATGGCTTACTGTGTGAATGTGACATACAGGCTTTAGATTAGTTTTACTCTTCTCTGGTTCATTAGGGAAAAACATATTAATATGTAAGCTTTTGTTCTGTGGTAATTCAGCAATGGAAATGTGTCCAGGGGGTTGTGTGCATATGTATGTGTCTACTGCATGTAACAGTATTTGTATTCATGCCTTTCTATACTAAAGCTATTAGCCAGTTTCTCAAACACTTTGGGGCAGAACGATTACCATTAAACCATTACATGAGTGAAGGTTTTGACACATACTTCTTGAAATGTTTGTGTATGCTAAAGTGCATGTCCACTACCTGCAGAGAAAAGAGCAAATAATGCTATGCGGCTGCACACTGAGCTGGAACGGCTGCAGATGCTCTGAGCTTACGTTCCCTCCTCATGCTTCAGTGAATCCGAATCAACCTATGTAGCACCCCCCCACCCCCCTCTCAGTCTTAAGAGCCAGATGTATGTATGTGAATTCTACAATTGATTTAATAAGACTGCAATTTATTATGCAAACTGTTGCGCCTGAATAACAGTAGTGCTGTTTATACTATTACATGTATTACTTAATATTATTACCATTTTTATTCATGGACTTACACAGGTGCATCCATTGTAATGAGATGCTTTACAAAAAAAAATTAAAAAGGAAAGGAGAGAAATTTTCATTAGGGTGAAAGTTTTAATGTCAGTTTTGAATTTACAGAAGGAGGAGCAATGAGAGACTGGGCGAGAGAGTTCTATAGTTTAGGAGCAACAGCATTGAAGGACTGGCCTCCCATAGTAGAAACCTGGTACGAGGGACTGAGAGTAAACTGCTGGTGGAGGACCTGAGAGACGCTGGTGGAGAGTATGGAGATATCAATTCAGGGAGGTACAGGTAAGCAAGACGATGAAGAGCTATATATATAGTGATGAGGGCTGAGCATTTAATGTGGGTGAGGACTCTTGCAGCTGAGTTCTGACTGTATTC
The DNA here is from genome assembly GCA_037974385.1 of Arnoldichthys spilopterus. Taxonomy (NCBI): domain Eukaryota; kingdom Metazoa; phylum Chordata; class Actinopteri; order Characiformes; family Lepidarchidae; genus Arnoldichthys; species Arnoldichthys spilopterus. The sequence continues at coordinate 7,053 of JBBPDA010109779.1, forward strand.
CATCTTTTGAATAGATTTTAATAGTGGATCATTAAGCAGTTATATTCATTTGAAAACCATAATCTTGCTCTAAATTTCTTTTAGGAGGGCAAAGTTTTTTTTTTCCTTACACAGTTGTTATGTAGGTTAATTTAAAAAAAGAAAGTCTGAGGTTCTTGGAGACTTCTTTTCACACCAAACAGTTTGCTCTCAAGCTAAATTTGTACAAATTGACAGTCATTTCAAATCTACACTAAATGTAGATTGTTTTTCATGTAGTGGAATAAGAAAGTGAAATCCCTTATCAAACTCATAGGCACCCTGTAAGGGTTAGTGCCCGGACAGGTCTGATGGGTGCGTTTGGTGATGCATTGCCATGGTTACATCAATCTTGCTTATGTGTTTCACCTAAGCCAAAGCCTAGGTTGTCTAACTGGAGTCCTTGTCCCTTTTGGCAGGTGTGGCTAGCTGGCATGTTGCCACACCAGACTTTTAATTTGGTAAAGGCTCTGGGTTTTAACTCATGGTCTCCCATTTATCTAATAAGTATAATTTACCTTTATGTTTAAGCACTGTATTGAAAATGTTCAACTTTTGTTTAGATATTTTGAAAAAAATCAACAATTTCCATGCGATGGAAATGAACTATTTTTCTTAATGAACTTTTATTACAGAGAACACCTGAAGAAGGGCAGAGTCACAATCAATGAGCAGCTGATGAGGCAGGGTTGAGGCAAGGAATGACAACAATAGCAAAAGGCACATGTATGCAAAGTCCATGGCAAATGTAAGCCAATACAGAAAAAAAATATGAAGGGCACTGAAGAATTTATTTTATGAGAAAGATTCTTCTGTAGCACCTTTTAAAAACCTACAGTGATGGACACTGTAATGGACACTGGATCTTTTAACTTCTCAAGAACTTTTTACTCCAAACTTTTTCATTTGTCCCTGCTAAAGCGCTAAAATGCTAAAACACTCCAGAAATGCTAGTCATTCTGGATTCCCCTCAGCACAGGGGAACAGGACGCCGGTGCAGCAGGGAACGGCTGAGCTGAATTATGTAAGAGTTTCAGTGACTGTGTGGAAACAGACATTAGAGTAGCTACATGCCAAACATTGTAGCTCCAGCTGGTGCTGTCACAGACCATTGCCTTGGGAAAATGGCCAGAGGGGTTGATCTGAAAACACACAACTACTTTGATAAGAAAAAATTCGGTACCAAAGCATTCAATAGAGATTGCACCGAATAGTGACTGAAACACTCTACATTAGTGACCAATATTTACAAACAAGTTATAGAGTTTAGAGAATTTAGAGTGTGGATCAGTTTAAATTGGTATAAAATAGTTATTGGTGCACTTACCTTCTCAGTGCTGCTAAAGATATCTTTATGAATATGAACAATTTAAATGTGTGAAATGTTTAAATGTCTTATTTTAATAACCACAGCTAATTTTTTGCCACTTTCAACGCCGCAAAACAAGTTAATTATAGGCCTAGCTCACTATGGTGGTATATGTGTTTCTAAGAACCTGCTCTATTCTAGGCTAAAGTTGCATGATGTCATATGCTTGGCAGTTTGAAATAATACTCTGGTCCAGTGTCTGTCCAGGATGCATAATACGGTTGGTCTCAATGGAAATACGACCCTGTTTTAAGGTAAGAAGGACCCCATGATTACACTAGAAATTCTGCACAGTAATTATTATAATAAACTTAATATATTATAATATATGCAATATTTTATAATGGAAAATCATGCACAGTCTAGACATCAGGGATAAAAATAACTAAAAAACATACAATTTAAAAGGCCAAATTTAAATGAGTGTGTGCTTTATACTGAATAAATATAATACTGATCATCCATAGCATTAACATCTCCTACCTAATATTGTGTAGGTCCCACTCATGCTGTCGAAGCAGCTCTGACTCTGACACTGTGCATTGCGCCACTCTATCAGAGTCAGTTTTCACTTTTTAATCCACAGGAGCTGTTGTGTGGGATTGGAGCAAGTGACCTAGTCTTCTCTTTGCACATGCATTAATGAGCCTCGGGTGCCCATGACCCTGTTGCTCATTCATCAGTTGTCCTTCCTTGGATTACTGCTGCATACCTGGAACACTTTATGAGACCTGCTGCATCTAGCCTGACTCAGATCCTAATGCTCACCCGTTTTTCCTGCTTCAATCATATCATCTTCAAGAACTGACTGTTCACTTGCTGCTTAAAATATCCCACCTCCCTTAGAGGTGCCATTTTAATGAAATTACTAAACAGTCAGTTTTAATCACTTTTCCTGTCAGTGGTGTTAATTTTATGGCTCATCCATGTACATATAAATATAACAAAAAGTGTGAGATGCAGAGATGCAGCAGGGGCCAAAACTTTCTTTTTTAAAGCCCCGTAGTTATGGAATAATATTACAAATTATGTTCAGGGCTGAAAACATATTTGTTTAGCCAAGCATTCTGTTAGATAAGATAAGGGGTAGATCATATGAGGGCTCATAGTGTATTCTGGTAAACTAGGATGTTTAGATGCCGTCGCTCCGCACTCTGACGTGTTCACTCTCAAGAACACGAGTGTTCACTCAGGTCTGTTGACAGTCGAGTGGTTGTGTTGCCTTATGCACCAGGATGCCCTCGTGTCTGTGCTTCTTTCTAGCTCTCTCCTTTAGTTATGCTGTCATAGTAATTCTTGCCAGAGCTCCTGCCTGCACTCAGAACACAATGTACATCATTCTTAAACATTCGTAACACTGACGAGGGACAGCTGAACACGGGGAGGAGACAGGACTGAAGAGCAGGTGTAAGCCGGGGCTAAGCGAACACGAGGAAGGATACACGTGGCTATACCAACAAAACACAAACACTAGACACAGGGGCATGGATACATTACAATTAGTAACTAGTCAGTAAATGATCAGGTACTTATGAATTAGTCGTTAAGTACACAGCTAACTGATTATCTAGTTTGTCATTAGGTCATAACTTACTTATTCATTAACAATATACTAACTGCTGCTTACTTCACT
>JBBPDA010109780.1:0-10071 GCA_037974385.1 Arnoldichthys spilopterus
TATGCACAGTCTCAGGAACGGTCAGGGCACATTTCACTACGTTGTACTTAAGAGAACCTTTACTAGTCCCACAAGTGGGAAATTTGCAACTTTGTACTTGTACAACTATGTATGTGACAAATAAACCTCTTGAATGCCCTGACCCGGCTAGCGGCTAAAGGAGAGTAACTCTGCTCTGCAGTGGACCGTCCAGTTGTGGCAGATCTTCCCCGATGTTGCTGGAATGTCCCTGTCTGTCCTGGAGTGAACGCTGACCGTCTACACCCTGTTTCTGTTTCAGCTCTGGTGGCCTCTCGACGCTACTCTCATGCCAAAGCAGAGACAGATGAGGAGTTTGACGCTCGCTGGGTGACCTACTTCAGCAAGCCCGACCTTGACGGCTGGGAGCTGAGAAAAGGTCAAACATTGTTCATGTGTGTTGGAGTTGTTGATGAAGTGCTGCAGTTGCTTTGGTCTGCTGAGCTTCTCCCACGTTTCACTTCCTCATGTCCTTGTTGGTAAAGCGAAGGCCGAGACCCATTGTCACAACGCTTCACTTTAAGCAGATTCAGGGTTTTGGCATCGCTTGAATTTTAGTGAATGCGGCGCTGTTGATCGATCCTGGTATTTGGCATTTGGCAGATGCTGTTGCCCAGAGCGACGTACACGGTGCTTTCTAGTCTAGAAAGAAAACCTGATACACCAGTAAACCTAGACTTGGTTTAAGAGCTGCTGGTCAACCAAGATAATACCTGAGCTGATGCAAAACCTTGACATATACATTTATTATTATTATTATTATTATTATTATTATTTCATTCTCATGAAGTTAGTAGTGAGTAATAGTTCTGTAGTTCTGGTCCTCAGTTTTCTGTGAAGAGGTGCTGAGTCTTAAGTCGTCGTTTGAAGACAGTGAGGTTCTCTGCAGTTCTGACAGTTTGTGGAAGCTCATTCCACCATTTGGGAGCCCAAACTGAGAAGAGCCTGAAAATGCTACAAGTGTCGTTAATGCTCGATGAGACTACTGTTTTCTCTTGGCTCAGCTTTTTCTGTATTACCAGACTAAACCATGGGTTGCAGTGAACTGTCCCTGGATCTATTGGGCTCTGACACCACAGGACATCTTTAGAGTTGAACATCTGGCCAAATTTGATGTGCAATCTGACTTGAAGCTAATTGCTTTCTACATGTGCTGAACTTTGCCTCGTCATTGTTTTTTTTTTCTGTAGTTGAGCCCCACTTTTGACCACTTGCCATAGTCCATCTTTCACACGGTTGTGACGTTAGCCATGCATGCTATCTCTTATCTGCACAAATGAACACGCTGCTGCTGCACACTGGACATGTTTTCACAGGTTGCTGTGTATGACCGTGCAGTTCTGTAGCCTTTGTTTTAAACGGTTAAAGGTTATCACGTTTAGAAACTGATAAGAGGAACCAAAATTCAAATTTTTTTTTATTATGGGTTCTCTGTAATTGGCATTTTGTATTCATTCATTTGAAATAGTTTTGGGTCCCAACCCTAATCAAATATGATGTAATGCATAGAGAATCATTCTACTTCCCGACAGACTGGATCTCATCTGTTAAAACTGTTCAGAATATACATTTGTGTTTTAATGCAGTACTTAACCATCTAACTGTAACTAATTAGACATGTATGTACATTCACATACAATTAAACAGATAATGTATGTTTAATTAAATGCAGACAGTATTTATTTATTTACAGAATTTGTTTTAAGCCATTTTTTTCCCTTTAGGCATGAACACACTGATTGGTTATGACCTGGTCCCGGAGCCAAAGATCTTGGACTCTGCTCTTCGAGCCTGCAGGAGGTTGAATGACCTGGCCAGTGCAATTCGCATTCTAGAGGCAGTCAGGGTGGGTGTCCTGCTCTGCTAGCACATGGTTGTTTTATACGTCTTTTCAAATGTATCTAATTATTGCATAGTATTCCTAAAGTGAATGTTCATGTGGATCTTATTAGGTATAGATCATGTTAGGTATTAGATACCTAGTGGTGAGGACATTGCTCTTGGGACCTGAAGGTCGCAGGTTCGAGTCCCTGGGCACTACTGAGGTTCCCTTGAGTAAGGTACCATCCCGCTACACTGCTCCCCATGTGCTGTTGGTAAATGCCCACTGCTCCACGTGTGTGTGTGTGATGGGTTAAATGCAGAGGTCACATTTAGTTGTGCTGCTTGAGTGTTCACAATAACACAGTCACTTTCACATGCAGGTTTGGTTAATAATGCTGATAAAGGAATGTGTATTTTTGATGTCAAACTTCCATTCACTTTGTCAGAGTTTGACTTAAATCTTTCATTGTGTTTCTCTGGTTCTGTCTTAATTGTTTTTACACACCATGTATTATAATATCCATCTCTTCAGGACAAATCAGGACCACATAAAGAGATCTACCCATATGTAATCCAAGAGCTTCGCCCCACCCTTACAGAGCTGGGTATCTCTACCCCTGAAGAACTAGGCATCGATAAGGCATAAACACTCATTCATTCAGGACATGTGAGTGATTCTACATCACTGCTTTTTCCTTTTCACTGGGACACTAGGCTGAAAGGTAATGCTAGTGCAGGATTTCTCAAACATTTTGCCTGCTGTGGCCCAACAGAGAGACACAAAAGCCTCACAAGAAGATCTAACCAACTTGATAAAGGTTGTTACATTAGGCCTTGTAATGTGACAGTCATGTTTCTAGTAAATACAGTGTCACAGTAGGGCTGAGTTTACATTGTAAGACATTGAAAAAGGGACTTTTACACATTTAACAACAACTTTAGTCTTAGTAGTGTGTGCACAATGCAAAAAATACAAAGGATAAATACACCAGGGATCTGTTTTATTATTTATCATTATTTCGGAATAATTGATTACCAGATCAGTAGCATTATATCGGCACTTTATATTGGTCTCTTTATTTTTTGTAATTAAAAAAAATAATTCTTAGCTATAGTGTTTCTGCTTTTGCTCTGTTTCTTTGTTGCACTGAGGATGGCAGAAATTTCCCTCAGGATTAGTAAACGTTCTTCTTATATAAAATTATCCAAATGACAATGTTTTCCTGCTCCGTACAGTAGAACAGTGCACACTTTGGCACCTGCCATAAAATTAGCAAATATCGGCACTTGTACAACAAAAATTCTCACACTGCTTTTATTTAAGATGTGGAGAAAATAAACCTCGGTCAGTCAGTGGTCAATCAGTGAAGATCACTTTTAGATCTGAGTTGCTGTCCTTGACATTTGAATACGTATTGACCTGCAATGCGTGACCATGAAATAGCTGCAAATATCCAAAAATAACTGAAATACATGTAGTAACATAACATTATTACTTGGAAGGTTAATTTGGAAAAGAGGGATGCGTCAACCCAATTTCCAGAAATGCTGGGAAGCTGCAAAAAATCACAGTACTTAAAAAAAAAAAAGAAATAATTTGTACCCGATCTTTTCTAGTAATATCATTATCAACTGACCTTCAACAACTGTTCTAGATGTTGTTTAGCCTCCTATAAATAATATGCATCATGGATATTTATGCTTATTTCAGCCAACTCCCAAACTGTCTTCTGCACATACAACAGCATGTCACATACAACGAGACATGCTGTTGTGAAGGTCAGTTGTTGTTGATGTTAAATCTCGTTGGCCTGACTCAGAGAAATGTCAAGCCCTTTTGTTTTCGGTAGTTTAGGCTGTGTTAAGAGTGGCTTGCCAAGGTTGCTGATTTTTTTTCTGCATTAAAGGAATGATAGATGGATAGATAGATAAGCAGGCAGACAGATCGATTAAAGGATTTAGGAGGTTGTTCAAACTTTATTAATCCCTTGGGAAGGTTCCTTCAGGAAATTAAGACAAAACTTTCCTATCTAATGGCTTATAATAATAGTTCACCCTTACGATTCTCACACCTTCAGATGCATAAAATGAATTAATATATTTACTGTTGCTAAAAGAAAATGACATTGAAATATTGTAGTAGAACTTTTTTTTAATTTGGCTGCTAAAATTAAATATCAAATGATCAAATTCCTGACGGTGGTTATGAGGATGTCTAGAAAAGTGTGCAGCATCATTACTGTAAAGCTGCAGTCGTTATAGTGTCCATTACCTTAAGCTTACTGATGCTGCTTCAATCACTGCATATATAGTGGATTGTTGCCTCATCATGCTTCAGGATAACCTGGGGATTTTTAGACTCCACTGTTTTGAGCAGAAGAAAGCATATTGTCACTTTCAGAACAAACCCCCTTTCTCCATTTCGGTCCTTTTGTTATGGCATGTTGAAAGTCAGCTGTACTTTACGTTGTCAGTTTTAGAATCAGACTGACAGAAAAAGTCTGAAACAACTGATTAAAAGATTTAACATCCGCTTCCAGTATAACCTGAATTCTTTTCCTGAAAAGGTACTAATGTAAGGTTCTGATGTTGATACTTTTTATAACAGAATTGATGAAATGTTGTTTCAAAGCTGAGATTTGTTTTGGACTTTTAATATTTTTTTCTTCATCCTTTCAGGTGTCCTGACGTGTCTGACAGGAGGTTGTTCAAAGCACTTAAGTCCTTGCCTTGTTCTTTAATATCCAATGTTAATACAGCCCTGTAAAGTCCTGTTGTGTATAAATTATGGACCTAATAAACAGAGCAATATCTAATTGGTGTTTTTTTTCTTTAAAATGCAGGTTAATAAGACACAAACTGACAGGAGGAATAGCCCCTGCATGGTAACAGTTGTCTTGTAGCAGGAAGGTCCTGGGTTTGGTTTAATTGGTTTGGTTTAATTGCTCTGTGTGAATGTGTGACTCGTGGCCTGTCTCTTGGCGTTTAAAATATTCTTATTTTTAAATATTCACTGTATCTGCAGAGGGTTAATTGGTGCATGCTTAGATGAATATTAGATTCATATTTTAATACATTTCTTAACAAATGATCACCAGCCCTTTCAGAGGCATGTCAAGTTCATTCTATCCACTCGAAGATCCAGCAAGAGAAGCAGCCTGTGTGTGTATCACCCAACAGTGCGCTGCAAAATCACAGCAGTTTAACCTCTTACTTAGTTTAGTTCATGTTGCTGTGTGGATCATCTCCAGTTAACAATGTGTAATGAATCAGGATTATTTCAATAAACGTTTTCGTTTCTTCTGATGCATAGGGTTCAGGGATCAGGGAATCTGGTTTTTATACAGTAAATATCTTAATAATGTGTAGCAGAGCTTTGCAAACTCAATAAATCTCAATTGTTCCTGTATGCTCCAGTATGGCAGCCATATAAATGGAGTTAAGTACAAACTCTAATTGGAATCTCAGTAGATAAAGTTCCACAGCAGAAATTCTGAGGCACGTCATACCTAAGCCTCCTGCTGTGGAGATTGGTTATTGGCTGGTATAACTGTTTGATGTTCAGGAAGCATAGTGATTGGCCAATTTGAATATTTGACTGTAAACATGGATAGCCTTTGGTTACTCTAATGTGTTTCATGGTTTAGGCTATATAAGGGTGATTTATATTTATAACATTGGAACATTTTCCCGCGATGCCGTTAGGTTCTTATATGTGTAACTTAAGGTAATGTAGTGTATACTGTTTAACCATCCTTAATGTTATAGAATATCAACTTAGTAAGAGTGCTCCTTTAGTCTGACGCTCTGGGTGACCATAATCTGAACACATACCAATATCTAGACCAGCCTCTAAGTCTTAAATCACAGTATAATTTCATGCTGTGGTACAGGTTTTAATCCCTGGGGTTTAGTATGGCAGCCATATAAATGGAGTTAAGTACAAACTCTAATTGGAATCTCAGTAGATAAAGTGGCTTGTCATCATAATACCAAAGCTGGTTTTTGTATGTGCCATCATTTTAATACTAGTAATACTATTTTAATAATAATTCTGTAGTAAAGCATCCAATCTTATCTTAACTAATACCTCACATTTACATTTACAGCATTCGGCAGACGCTCTTGCCCAGAGCGACTTACATGGTGCTTTTTAGTCAACAAGGAAAACTTCTTATACCAGTAAACTTAGACTTGGTTAGAGCTGCTAGTCAACCAAAATTATTCCTGAGCTCATCCAAAACCTTGACAAAGAATATTGTTTTTACATTGACAATGTCAGAATGTTTTATACCAACAGTTCAATAGTAAGAAATCTTTACTCGTGCAGTGTCTTTCATATGCTTTATTTGCCAAAGAGACAGAAGATGAAAAAGTTAACAGAGCATCATTGCAGTAAAACTCCAGACTCTCTTCTTTAGAGAGAACTGTACTCCTTTCATAGCTGTTATTTTAGTGTATCTGAGCAAGTGGTGTCATTTCTGTTTCACTGTTTTCTTAAAAGTCATTTAAATTTACCCAACAGAATATGCAGCAAAGGCCACTAAAATGCATGCAGTTACCATGAAAACGGATAAATCCAGAATGGTCCAAAATCCATCACCCTTTAAGAAACTAAACCATGTTGGAATCTAAATCTATGAGCTAAATCATTATTATCCACTTGTGAGTTTTGTACAATGGATAAAACATAGGGACCATAAGTGAGAAGCTGGTTAAGGTAGAAGCCTTTCTGTTCTGACAAAGGTGTAACTAAAGTCCGGTGAACATTCCCAATTTAGTTGAAAATATCTCATGCATTGTGTAAGTTAAAATGAACGATTGTTATTTTGTATGATTATGGTCCCACAGATGTAATGTCTCTAATTCCATGCTAACTCACCTAGGGCCGACTGCCATTCACACTAAAGCTCAAACAAAAAAACGAATTCAGACATTACTCTTCATTTTCAGGACAAAGTTGGGAGACATTTTTGTCATTTTTTAGATAATTTAGGGTCAAAAATCTCTATAAAATGATTTTTTAATTTCCTAAGCTATTTTTAATTTGGTGTAGATTCAAATACAACATAATTCAGAATTTTGGCAGAAATGTAATAATACTCCATAAAGCCTAAATTATGCAAAGATAAGTTTGAATATTTAAAGATTAACCTTCAAATAGATTTAAACATTTTGTAAAGATAAAATATTTGGAAAAAATATACATCCTGCAATGAATTAACCAGTTGTAGTAAATGTTTGCTATAAAACCAGTTAATTTAAAGCAAAATATTCTTTGCATCTTGTTATATTTCAACTCAGTTCAGTAATTTTGTATCCAATACAATTTAATACAAATTAAAAAATGTATTCATATCATAAACCCTGTTGGAATACATGTTGATATGTTTGCAAGTATTAAGCCAAGTAAAATTAAATGTTTTCCTTAGTAAATTTGCAGGAATGTTATGATGTGACTGGACATGCTTGAGGTGAGTTGGGGTGGAATGACCCTTAAGAGATTTTGCTGTTTTAGCTACGTATATTTGAGAAAAGTCTTAAAGTCTTAGTAAAGAGTATATTAAAAAAGGATGCAAAGACAATATATGTTGCAAAGCAGAAATCCTAGTACTGCACAGGGTCTTACTGAAAGATTTCACCACAGGTTACATAACTAATCACTTAAGGATGACCTTTCCTTGCTGGGTGCCACCTGAAAGAGTTATGCCCATTGTCTGCTGAACCAAAAGCAAATCTTTGCTCCAGTTCTGAAAAACAAAGTGAGAGGTCATAAGCATAAAAATACAAATCATTGAATATGTATACAACCCCATTTCCAAAAAACTTCGGATACTTTGTAAAAGTTAAATATGATTACATAGAATTTAATTTACAAATCTTGTAAATTTGTGTAAAAGACAACACATGTTGAAACAGAAATGTGATTGTTTTATGAAAAATGCTCATTTAGACGTTGATGCAACATGTTTCAAAAAGTTGGGACAGGGGCACATTGACCTGTTGCATCACCTCTTCTCTTAACAACACTTTGTACAAGTTTGGGAACAGATTTGCCCATTATCAGCTGATATAGGATTTCAGCTTCTCAACAGTTTAGGATCTCCTTTTCATTTCGTGAATGTTTTCAATGGGTGACAGGTCTGGATTTCAGGAAGGCCAGTTTGGCACCCAGGCTCTTCTGCTCCGGAGACATAATATTTGAATGCAAGCCGAATGCAGAATTGGCTTTGTCTTGTTAAATTAAGTAAATCCTTCACTGAAAAAGACATCTGCATTTCAGCATGTTGCTATGAAACTGTTATGTATGGTTCAGTATTAATGATGCCTTCTCAGATGTGCACCAACACCCCCCAATACCATCAAGATGTTGGCTTTTGAACTTTCTGCTGATAACGTTATTCATGTTATTTTTTTCCATTTCGAATGGGCCCAGGCCCAGAGATGACAACGGCATTTTTGGGGCGGGTTTCTACTCTGCATGGTAGGTCTTACTAACGTGTAGATGCAGCAACAAACAGTGTTTGTTCATGGACAGCAATTTCCAGTGTTCCTAAACCCGTGCAGTGATGTCCACTACAGAATCATGTCTGGTTTTAGTTTGAACTTTGCTATTATATTGTTTTCAACACTTTCCCTCTTGTGTGTTTGGACTCACTGAATCGTTTGATATTATGTACAGTAGCTGAAGAAATACCAAATTCTTTGCTATTTAAAAACTGTATTTAGTTTATTTACTTCAGGTGTAAACGTCTGCTGTCTTTACTTCTGAGAGACTCTGCTCTTCTAGGATGCTCATTTTAGACCCAGTCATGTTGCTGACCTGTTTCCAATTAACCTAATTGGTTGAGACATGTTTCATGAGATTAAACAACTATTTGTTTTTTTGTTTGTTTGTTTGTTTTGTTAGCAGTGAGCAACTTTATCAGTGTTTTCTTACCCCAACCCAACTTTTTGAAATGTGCTGCTGGCATCAAATTCTGAATTTTAACAAAGTCAACCAATATTAATGGAAAGATTTAATTAGAAACCACTACTCAAGCATGTTCTTCAATGAATCAGGAAAAAGACACATTTGATTATATTCCAGACAACACAGAGTGAGAAACTGTTTAACTTACACTGATGTAACCAACCATGTTCATGGAAATATCTGCACGAATTTGAAGGTGAGAAACTTTTTCTACAGGAATGCGGTGCTTGAATGTGCAGTGCTTCAAGCCGTTCACATACACCTGGAAAATAATTGTACATAACTTGTATGTTTTTACATGATTTATACTTTCAGTAATTATCTCTAAGCTGGTTTAAGAAACACACCTCATAGCCCTCTGCAGTGATGACAACAAACATGATGAAGGAAGCTCCTTTAGTGTAGGGCTCAATTGAAGCATGTTCCTCTTTCTGCCAGCTGCCCTTACTGAAGCTGTTCATGACAAGTGTCTGACCAATGCGAGGGTTAAAATGAAAAGCAATGTCATCTCCATTGGATGGTCCAGTTTTGAAATTAATTGCAAACCTTTAAGGAAACAAAGACACAAATTTTGGTCAAAATCTCATTAATGTATTTTGAACTTTTAAGAAGTGCCAGATCACTGCAATTTACTGTTTATACATTTAGAGCTGTAGTATTCACATACAGTTCATGTAAAAAATGTGCAGATCCCATCAAAATTGTTGTTTTGTTCAAAATATTTGAAAAAAACAAACATTTTAAGCAAATTAAAACAAGGAATATCGGATTTAAAACCCAACTTTAATGTAGTATGGAAACTGAAAAGACCAGAACATGCAATAAAATCCTCAAACAGAAGAGTAGTCAAGAATGTCTGCAAGCTTGTGGCAGAGATTTTTCTGCAACTATGTAAAACACCTACACGAAATTACTTCTGATAAAGGGGGGGAGGGGGGGGACATGCTTCTAACACACAAGTGCCTAATTATTTTTTCCAATAAAAAACATTGTCTTAACATTTTAATTGAATTTATTAATTGAAAGATATGCTTTTCACCGAGGCCTTGTTCCAGTACATCACATTTGTCATTAAGGACTTTATTAAATGAGGTGAAATGTTTGTTTCTTCAACTGTACTCAACAATCACCAAATTTAAGGAGTGTACTTATTTTTTTACATGACTATATGTTCTGTTTCTTATGTGTTTTTAAGAGTGAAAAGGAAACGTACTGGTTGGCATTTGCAGGAACTGTCCCTTGGAAGAATACAGCCG
>JBBPDA010109783.1:0-10070 GCA_037974385.1 Arnoldichthys spilopterus
ATATATTGTGATGTATAACAATTTTATTATTATTATTATTATTATTATTATTATTATTATTAATACTACTATTAATAACAATATCATCATTATTATTAGAAATTACAAATTACATAATGATTCATCTATGAGTGTATTTAAAACGTGAATAAGGTGACCGAGCCAATGCAACATTAACGCCTCCTTTGCTGATTAGAAATGGCAAAGGCAAGAGGCAAGCCTTTTAGCACCCAAATGGAAACAAATGAAAAGTGATTATTTTACAACATTGTCAAAAAACTGAAAGTGAAAATGAGTAAATCCAGGCCAACGGCAGTAGCTCTTATGAATAATTGTCTGCAACAGGCTGAACAAGTGGCACAGAGAAACAGGATTTTGTTTTCCTTCGAATGATATGACACAATGGAATGTAGACCAACAAGGGAAAAAAGTTCATTTTCATTTGGGAAATAGGGCTGCAACAACCGATTACGTGAATTTGTCAATGCAAAAGAAAACAACATGGCTGCGTCCAGTAACAGCGCACGTACAGATACTCTGGAGCAGCAAACAGCAAAAAAAGCTTGCACACAGTCCTCTAAATTGTGGAATATATATTTTTTTTCATAAGGCTAAGGATATGGTGGTTTGCAGATGCAGTTTGCTTATCACAGCAGTACGACAGCTATGCATGAATGTTTGAGAAGAAAACACCCTGGAGCCATGTGTGAAGCTGGCATCAAAACGTAAGTTCTGTTAACTTTCTGTCCCAGCCTTCAGTGAGCCTTGGGCACCCATGGCCCTATTACTGGTTCACACAAACACGCCAGAAAACCTACCGTTTGGGAGGTATTCTGACCCTCTGTTTTCTAGCCATCACAATATGGATTTTGTCAAAGTTGCTAAAAACCATATGCCTCAATTATTCGTGCTTCCAACAAATCAACGTTCCATATATATCTGCCTTTCACCATCACAGGCACCACTCTAACGAGATAACAAGATAATCAATGTTACTCGCTCTATCTGTCCATGCTTTTAGTGTTATGGCTGATCAGTGTATAATAAAACTGAATATTAGATAATAAAAGATGTCAACTTCCTATAGCTTTTTTCAAGTTCTAATAAAAAAATGTGGTTTTCTAATATATTAAGGGTATGTGCAAGACAATTAGCCTGACAATTTATTCTAAATACGATTGTTTGTGATTTAAAAACAGTATGCACAAAGATAAATATTATTGCACCCAAATGTGATTATGGAATTGTTGTGACTGTCGTTTACAAGACATTGAATATTCCTCAGTGTACTCCTCAACAATACCTTTAAAACCAATACTCATACTTCAAAATTAACCATAATTTTAAGATTAACTTTGATTATATGTTTTTTTTTTATCAGCTGATATTGCACATTTATTACTATCATGTACATACTTGCAAAGCTTTTGTAACTTGCTGAACACTGCAAAATAATTTACTGAATAATCTTTTATACAATAAACATTATTCATATACATATTTCTCTTATTTAGTAGAGATAGGACGGCTTATATGATGATATACTGACCAAAAACATCATTATGCCCTAACCACGAAGCATAAACTTACTGTTAGATTTATTTTTGAGACTAAATGAGAGCCTGCTGGCTAGCAAGCTGTCCAGAGCAATAGGACACTTACTCAGACTGAAAGCATTATTCAGGTATTCATTACATTCTATTATTGCAAATCAGAAAATATATATGGGCCAATCATTTAGCAAAATAAGTTTTATTTGTTATTAAGTATGGCAACTTTGTGAAAAATATGTGTAAGTAAATATGCATTTAAATAATATCACAATTTGCTAGGCAATGTATTAGCATCATTAACTAGTCTTAATTAGACATCTATGTTTATACTGCAATATCATTTTATCTCCTGCCCAACACAACACACACAAACAGTAGTCTATTACTGGCTATTTTACATGTCAGTCAAATTTCCCATTCCGGTCAAAGCACAGAAAGTCTGTGACACCTAGTGGCACAGTCACATTGCTAAATTTGTCAATTTTTATTAGAGTAAGGGGACCCATCCAGGGGTAAGTATTCACTAGTAAGTAAGTCACTTTTAATTTTATGTCTTAGAGTGATCAGTATGCCCAAATAATAGATCTGTTTAAATAAATACGAGGTCCAGGGCTACTCATTAAACATTTGAGGCTGTAGCCTTGGACCCCCAGGGTTCAGCTCCCACTTCATCTTCTTAAAATATTTTAAATCTGCTGAGTAAATGCATTAAATTAATGAAATTACTAATCATTGTTCATATATTTTGGCAGGACAGTTTTGCTGAATATCGTGCTAAATATCTTTAACTATCTACACAGCATAGTCACAGTTTTCTTTCATAGATATCAAAATCAGAAAACCATAACACAGCAAGAAGATCCGTGCCTGTAAAAAAAATCCACTCTATCCAGTGTGTATTTCACCCTCTTTCTCTCTGTGCAAAGCATGTGTGATTTCAAGTAAACCCTTATGCAAGAGCAGAACAAGCAAAACAAGGAGTAGAGCAAGTGGAAATGGTCCACTAGTTAATCAGACATGAATGGTATTGATTCTTCAGGTAAATAAAAATAAATCAAAAACAATGCTAAAAAAGCACCAGATATACTTTGTTAGCTATGAATATACCTAAATGGCCCATCCAAGAAAAGAGAGACACGGAATCCTCCATAAAATTTCAGTGGGTTTCAAGAAAAACAGCATCACATCATGATGCTCCCACCCAATGTGGGTGTTATCTTGTAATCCCATGTGTAACCTTTCTTCTTCCAAACATGTCAAACAGAATTACTCTATTCTTGTTTTATTTTTGTTTGTTAAGCTTCTCATAGCAAAAACAAGTGTCTGAATATACACCTCAATCTATTTCCAGAGATTACTGGAGGGAGATTTTCAGTTCAGGCCATATATGTATTCATGAATCTGGCTAAATCTAAGGCCCTGTTCACACCTGGTATTAAGTTGTATCTTTGGTATCATATTTGGACAGGGATAAGAACAGCTGTGAACATACCTAAGACAAACTGAGGAAGCACTGGGATCTAACTGCTCAGATGAAATTTATTTCTTTATCTTTATTGTACTGGAAATAATGTGTTACTAAAACCCATTTAGACCTGGTCACTTTGTGCATTTTGAATAACAAGATTATATTTACATAAGGCCAAGTCACTGCATGTGTAAACACAAGACACATTTAATACGTAAATCACTAATAATGTTCAAAACAATTCAAGAGGTGGTCTGAGATTTGAATGCAGTAATAACTAATTATTTTAAAAGCAGTGACTAGTGCCTAACTAACTACTAATTTTCATAACTTGCACAACAATGACAGTGGTCACTCAGGAAGCACGTTGGAAAAACATTCCAAAGCCAAGTGTGAACCGACATAACAAGAACTGTCCACTTGTGATCTGCTCACCCAAGATGCATGTTAATGCCAAGTGCAAACAAGGCCTCAGAGACTAAACAAACCAAACAACTAAACAAACTAAAACAAGCCTCCTAACATAAAATAAAGCATTGCTAGTTTTTCACAAACATTAAATTTTGTTTACATACAGAGCCAGACAATGTCACAATGTCTTAGCATGTGCTAGTAGCACACATAGTGAAGTAAAAGAGACTATGTCATTATGAATACACTCAAGCACCACAACAAAATATGATCTCTGCAATTAACCCATCACACATGCACACGTGGAGCAGCAGGCAGCTATCAACAGCGACCGGTGAGCAATGTAGCGGGAAGGTACCTTGCTCAGAGGTACCTCAGTGGTGCACGGGCCGGGACTTGAACCTGCGACCTTCAGGTCCCAAAGGCAATGTCCTAACCACTAGGCCACCACTGCCTGCAACGTCACTTTATTTCACATAAAAAGTGAATTAACATATAATGTGCACAGTGTAATGACAGATCACTATATAGTCTAGATTCTGCAAGGGCCACATGACTAATAATATATTTTATCATCCCACAATAAACACATCTTTAGCAGTGGTGATAAAGGATTGCATATACAGAGCTAGATACTGTTATTATAATAAATAATATCACAATATGCTTTCCTGATATTTTTGAAAAATATATTTGAAATATTTTTGAAAACAAAACTATAAACTCAATAAACACAATAAATTCTGAAGGCAGCTTACATCAGTTTCCATGTTGAATATTTACATATTATAAGGCAGTCCAACAATTCTGTTCAATGACTTTTGTGCCATTGTTCAATGGAAACCAAAGACAGAAACACCATTGCAGCTGATGAATATATTCACAAATGTCAAATACTTTCTTGTCTTGTACCTATTTTTTGTAGCTTTCTGTCATTTTTGTATGGTGGTTTGCAGAAACCTGTGACTAATGTCTAATTTGCAGCAAAAAATTATAAATAGAATTTGGTGAATTTAAATAATAGTACTTTTATTAGTACTCTTAATAGTACTCTTAATAGTACTTTTCTGACAGTTGCAATGTAATACAAGGATATAGCCTGCCAAGTTATTGTTCAAATTAAGTAAACCAGTATACCCAAGTAATTCTGTTTGAGGAAGTGTGCCCACTGTACATGTTTGCATGCATGTCGGTTTATGTCACTTCATCATATTACAAAGCTGGCAGGGGTGTAACAAATAATTGATATGTATTGATGCATCAATCAAAATAGCACACAATGCAATATATCAATGCAACACAAAAAAGTATATGTGTTCATTCCACAATTAATTTGACTGATCTGTCCAAAAGCTGAACCAGTGATGGAGCCACAGCATAATGATCCTAAGCACATTAGCAAATCCACAAAGGAATGGCTCAAAAAGACAAATTTAAACAAGTTTTTTCAGAAAAAAAGGTTTTCAAATGATTTCGATTTTCACTGGAAACATTAACAAGTATTCATGTATTCAAGTATTCATTTACCAAATGCTATTTATTACAGCCCTTCTGTAAAACTAAAACTCAATTATTTCTTAATTGAACATATGCTTAAAGGCACTTTGTGTTATTCTTAATTTTGAAATCAATACTTAAATCGTAATTTTGATATTAATTTCTCTGCAAGTTTATATGTAAATTGCCTAAAAGTCTTCATGATTACTAATTATAGGTTTATTAGGTATATTTTCCCACTGCACTGTAGCTGATTTTGTGTGTACGCAAGTGTATAAACAGATTCAGTATGTGTTTAGTTTTCTTAAGCAGGACACTGCCTCCCATTCTGCCATACAACGGCATTTCACAGTGAGAGCTCAAGTTATATATCTCCATCTCTTCTCCTATACCTGGATTTTCCCTGAAAGTTCTTCAGTTGCCACATTTCAGATAAAGCATCTTTCTTGCAGAGCTGATTAACAGATTGAAGTTTGAAACTGCAAAAATCTTTTTTCCCCCTGTAATAACTAATACCAGGGCTTTGTTTGATCATACAGTCATATGCAAAACCCTGATCAAGTGGCATTTGGTTGTTAGTGGGGAAAAAAAGTGAAAAAAAAGTTTTTTTGCTGAGTTGGACATACTGGGGAAAATAGAAAACAAAAGTTGAATGGAATGTATAATATATACACATACATAAAGTTTTGGATAGGCCACTCATCTTTTTACCACATTAAAAGTACATGTGAAGTAAGTAAGTTGTGCCGAAGTGAACCGTATGTTGCGGGATGGACCCCAGATCAAGTTAAAACACATCTGCCTTCCCAGGTCACATCTGTGCTTTCATTCCACTGTAATAATACAAAGCATCACTGACATCCACTCTTTATAACATACTGCAGAAGTGGATTTCTGATTCAAAAAGATAATCTTTTTAGCCAAAAACCACAATGGCCAAAAAGGGCTCTTTTTAAGTATTCAAAAGTGTAGATGCTGAATCTGAGTATCCAAAGATCACAGTCATGGGGTCAGGATACAGATACGTATCAAGCTTTTTGGAGAACCACCCAAAGACATTACTCTAAATGTTCTGCAGTGAGGGACATGACCTAAATAGAGGTGCTAGAGAACAGTGAGCTATTTACATTTATTGCAGACTGGAGACACAGAGAATTAGCTTAAATTAAAACACATTATCAAATAGTAAAGGCTATGGAACAACATGATCTAAATCAATCTGTATCTGGAATTTAGTTTAGGTTTAGTATCCTGAAAAGATCCTGACCCTGCTAACAATTTTTACAAATATTCTCAAATTTTCAAAGTTCTGGGAACAAGACCTATTGCATTCCTCTGGGCTACGGAGGTACAGACTATTACACAAAACGTGCATTTAGACAAAACAATATGCCACCTTTTCCACAGCTTGCTACAAGCTACTTATCTGATGATATTTTAGCATCTACAAACAGATTATCAACCACAGACTTTCATGAATGCTTGCAAATTATCATTTCACTGTGATATACTACTACTTGTAAAAGCGTCAAGACAATTGAACAGGTTACAGAAAGAGAAACCAACTGACACCTGGATGTGATTTCACTCTGTAGATTTGCAGCTTCTTTAAAATCCAAACAAAGCTGATCTGACAATTCTTACCTGGCCCGTCACGACAGTGGACATACATAATATACCAGGAAAATAACAAAAGAATCGTCTACGATATACCTTCAGTTCACACGTGAACAGACCACAAGCACGAGCGAGTTACAACTACATTAGCCTATATCATAGCATGCCCCCCATCCAAAGCTTAATAACGTTAGCCACCTAGCTACATTTAGTGAACTTCGCCACATTCTCTCACACAACAATAGACCACAATTCACCTTCAAACGACAGTTTTTTAGCAACAGAAAATAACTAAGCTGGACTTTTATCTGAACAACGAGGAGATATTGGTATGTTTGCCCGGTCATATCTGGCTAAGCTAGCATTTGTACCACTGAGAGGAGAAGGGGAGTGTGGCCTGCTGTATTCGTTTATGCGGCTTTTTTCACTCCCTCCATCCCCCATCCCGACGCCATCTGTTTGTGGCATGAGAATGTGGAAGTAAAAAAGAAAAGGCGACATTTTGGCTATGTAAAATTACACGAATTAACAATGTCTGCAAAAGCATAGTGGCACTTACCGTCATGTAAGTGTCACTTGAAAAGGCGGAAATGTATATATTAGCATCCAGTTCATAGTGCAAATTATTTTACAGGCCAGTCAAGAAGAATTCGTTGAGTTTCGCTGGGACAGGCATCGGGACAATCGACCGATATTTTCGAGGCAATTACTTTAATATTCTGTAGTATAACATTAAGGATCGATTAGTTGTTTAACTTACCACTCTCCAACAGTCGGCTGTATACGTAGAAAACACTTTGGAGGATTTTTATAGCGCTGTTTAATTTGAATTGTGACTACGTCGGGTCTCTGCGCTCGGCAGGAAGGAAGAAGGGAATGAGAGAAAGAGTGACGTGAACGAACAACAGCCGGGCACCTCCTCGCTGTCAGAACGACTGGAAATTGTAGCTTAGCCACAAGAGCACTCGTTCATATTAAAATAAGGCTAATAAAACTGCGGGGCTAATGCTTGTCCACTGAACCCAGTTCGTTTACTTTTATTGTAGAGTATCGCCAAAAGTGAAACAGAAATATGCATCGTTTATGCTATTTCAGCTCCATGGCACCAGTATGAGAACACAACAACAAACTTTTTAGAAATTTAAATTAAAATTTGGAAAATGAGTAACTTCCACACCGACATAAGGTCGCAGAATGGAGCGCTGTGTATGTGTCTGCGGCGAAGGCCGATTTCATTGACTCAGATGAACATAAGAGGACGCAATTGTTCCACCATTCATTTTTGTTTCAATTTAGTATCACAAGAGGTCGCCAGATGTACACCTCAACATAGAAAAGGACACAGGCCTTTTGAGGTCTGAAGTGTAATTCAGAAAATCCTTACGGTGCCCCCAAGAACAACAGATTTGAATAATGCTCATCAAAAAATTCAAAATATGTGAATTTTAAAGTTTTAACTCAAGCAAATTTGGCTCAATGAGAATTCAAATTCCATTCTACTATGGCATTTGGTATACCAGTATTGACATTAAATTACTGAAACTTCTATGTGAAATGTATTTCCCAGTGTATGTGTAAGTGTTTAGGTAAGTTTCATTTATACAATAATGATGTCGAAATTATTAAATGATAATTAAAATGAATTAAACTACCTTAAAATCCTAAAAGCAAAGGCGTACACATTAGTTGATAAAGCCCAAAACTGTAAAACACACATCTAATTTGGAAGCACCTCCTTCCCAGATTATGTGATGCAGATGAAGTTAAACCAGAGGATTCACTACAACATTGTGCATTAAGTAGATTGTAAGCATTTGTTGTATTCGGCCTGAATTCGGACACTCAGGCCCAAGGTCTCTTAAAACTCTAGGACTCTTTTGACCCCTCACAAACAGATAATGTCAAATTACTCGTCTCTTCTGCGCTTTATCACCAATCAAGTTCAGACTGTTGGACGCCTAAGAGGCCCTCTGACGCACAAGCTGGCTGAAATGGTTTACACACACACATACAGTGATTTTACACACACACACATACAGTGATTAACTCCACTCATAACTCTACGTTAATCTCCTATCAAGGACACTTCCGTCAGAACTCAGACTTTTTGGGTACTGAGGTCACTGGCTGGCTGAAACTGGTTCCATCCGTAAGGACACGTACACTTTTGCTACCTGCTATATATATCTGTACTTTGTGATTTTTGTCAGTGTGGGATCAGGGGACTTCAATGCTCTGAGGCCTTGTGACCCTGCCTGCTTCCTCTGCTTCCTTTGCCTGTCTCTGACTTGGGATCCCAAATCTTTGGGGGACCCTATCTCCAGATAAGACATCTCTCTCTCTCTCTGTTAAATAAAACTTTTAAAAAATACTTTACAGTGTAATTCTGACCTCTATTTGAAGACATGTCGACATCACATTTAAGACTGTAAGTAAAGTAAATGGACACAACATGACACAGAGGATGGCAAAATGGCACAATTTGGACATTTTCACTTAGGGGTGTAATCACATTTGTTGCCAGGAGTTTGGACATTAATGGCTGTGTGTTGAGTTATTTTAAGGTGACTTTACATTGTATCAAAGTGTCATATCTTCAGTGTTGTCCCATGATAAGATATAATAAAACATTTACAAAAATGTGAGGGCTGTACTCACTTTTGTAAGATACTGTGTACCATATCTGTGTGTGTATGTTTATTATTAAATGTACAAACAATTACATCATGACAATGCAGTGAATATATTCTTAATATACAACCCAGATTCCAGTCTGCTACTTAGTTATCTATAGGTTCAATGCATTTAAGCATTTTTTAAAAATTAAAGTAAATGATGCAATGTAACATGTGCTATAATTTTAGTATACATTTGTCTTTTTCTCCAGATTAGCAGGGCTGCCAACTCTCCCGCCATTTGAGGTGTGCTGGATGTCTGGAGATCACTGTAGAAGCTGGAAAAAGAAGTAGAAGCAATCCTGACAATGAATCTTCACACTCCAACATTAAAAGACCCAGGCA
This sequence comes from Arnoldichthys spilopterus, assembly GCA_037974385.1. Taxonomy (NCBI): domain Eukaryota; kingdom Metazoa; phylum Chordata; class Actinopteri; order Characiformes; family Lepidarchidae; genus Arnoldichthys; species Arnoldichthys spilopterus. Next base: position 9,567 of record JBBPDA010109783.1, read on the forward strand.
GGCAGAAGTGAACTTTGTACCAAACTTTCCCCAAGGTGAGTGTCCCTCAAGTCTTAAGCACATAAGGCAGGAAATTGTTGAAGAAGTCAAGAAGAAAAAGAAGAACCTAGCTCTCGTTAGAAAAATGATGCAGACCATATTTACCCTGTGGTGACAGACCATAGTGAAGACCTGCCCATGAGTGAAAGAGCTCATGGACCTCTGGCCTGCTATCAAAAAAGTCTTAAGTAACGTGGATAAGCTCTCACTTTCCAGTTTGTCTTTTGTTGATGTTTGGGTTTAGGTCTTATCTGACAAATCGATGTCAGTAGATATAAACGGTGACTTCTCTACAAGCACCAAAGTACATTTTGGCGTACCACAAGGCTCAGTTTTAGGCCCCCTACGTTTCTCCTTGTATATGCTACATCTGGGTAATATTATCCGAAAAACATGGAGTAAACTTCCATTGCTACGCTGACGACACACAGTTATATGTTTCCACACAGCCTGGTGAAAAACACC
>JBBPDA010109784.1:0-10068 GCA_037974385.1 Arnoldichthys spilopterus
TTTATTTATTTGTTTGTTTATTTATTTATTTGCATTAACCTATTTTTTAAAAATGCATACAGATGCCCCTATTAGCCAAGTACAGTACGCATGCCTGGAACTATAAAAAGAGTGTGTCACTGATGTTTTCTGAAATGCTGATTTTCAGACTAATCACTAATAGATAAAGCCATGTGCAATAATGACTACTTCCCTACAATAACTGGCCTTTACAAACCTCAGGGACCAACCTCCCTCACAGGACTCCAGTGAGACTGAACCACTGAAAACTACAAAGCAGTCCATGTATGTTAATGTTTAACTGTTCAATGGTTTTACAAGAAACCCTTTTAGCAGTACTAAAGGAGCACTTTCACTTTCAACAGACCAACAACAATGCAACATCATGACATCTTAATATCACGTACTAGTGTTCAAGTCTTACATTATTATTATTATTATTATTATTATTATTTAACTTTTTTTTTTTTAGATTTAAGACAGCATTTAACTTATCCAAAGTAGTGAGCACACATTCACACATACACTGAGAGTTTTGGGCAGTTAGTGCACACACACTAGAAGGCAGTGGGCAGCCACATAGCCTAAGTGCCTGGAGACCAGTTGGGCTTTGGTTGCTTTGCTCAAGGGCAACTTAGCCGTGTCCTTTGCTTTCTTTGCCTCCTTTTTCCTGCAAGTTTAGGGAATCAAGCCAGCAACCCTTCGATCCCATACCAACTTCTCTAAGGTAACAGCTGCCCCTTATATACTCAATAGTAGTTCCACTTCTATATATTATCAATGCTCTCTTTGCATGCTTTAGCCCTGACAATAGTGTATAGTAGCCTATAGAGTATACAGTAAAACCAAACAGTCTTTTTAATCTCAATTATCCAAGTAATTGGATGCAGTGGGGGGGGGGGGGTCATCAAGATGAAGCACTTTAGGAGAAAACCATGGTGCAAAGGGTACCTAGCACTTACTAGCAATTACTGTAAATTCAAATATAGCAGCATGCATGGGGAAGGAGCGTGGATGACAAGGGTAAGAGCTGTGAAATTCCCCTTTAATATATTTTAAAAAATAATAACCCACAGTAATAGAGTTAATTTGTCAATAGTGGTATTTTTTATTGTATACTGTTGTAAATAAGGTAGAATGACATGCGGTATTAATTTATTTACAGTATAATAACACACTCTATTAATTTACACATTTATAATTACCATTAGCTTTAGAAAGGAGCTAAAAAAATCTTGCAAAAGGCATTGAAGGCTCTGACTGAACACACCCTTTAAAAGAGAAAATAAGGAACATCACATTTAACAGTTAATTTAAATTAACTTAATTTGACCTCTAGTAATCTGTTTTGTCATGAGTAACAACTGTTAGAAAGGACATTTTTTTCCCTGGGCTCTATGTCCCTAGTGGTCTATGTTCCTCAAGAGGCAACTAACATGCATGTTTTTTCAATCTATTTTAAAACAATCTGGTACGCTTTGGCTCATATGGGCCCTACAATCACTAAATTATAATAATGCATCATTTTAATATTGTTAGATTTAACAACATGTACATCCTTCTCATTTACATTCATCTCACTGAATAGACCAGCATTCTTGTTCAGGTGGTGTGGATCTTATTGTCTTGCTGAGGAAATATATTGAGAAAACATTGGGCTGAAAGACAACCCCATGGAAACTGATGAGTTTTGATGTTGTGGACACAGGGATTTCTCAGCTGGAAAGTGTTCGCTATATGCTTCTTTACTAAAGAGTTTGTACTTCTTTTCATTTTCTATGAAATGCTAATTATGTGGATTGTGGAGAGAATATCCTGAACTTCTGACTCACTGGGAGTTCCCAGCTAATCCCAAATTCAACAACATGCACCTTGAGTCATTGAGTGTGTTTATGTGCACATAAATGGTATAGTTGTTTATGGCAGCTACCAGAAAAATCACTAGTCAAATAAACAACATACAACATTATAGATTAAAGTTATCAGATTAAAAAAAAACACTGTAACACCTGAAGTAAACACAAGTAAATGCCTCATTCACTACTACACCAATGGCAAACAGTGTGCACAATCTGCACCCAAAGCTAACATCATATGCTTTATTTCACACTATATCCACAGTAAACACCATAGACTACATTTAACACTATATCCACAGTAAACACCATATACTACATTTAACACTATATCCACAGTGAACACCATAGACTTTATTTAACACTACACATACAGTAAAACACCATAAAGTTAATTTAATACTATATTCACAGTAAACACCATAGACCTAATTTAACTTGACACCAACAGTAAACACCATAGACCAAATTTAACACTATACGCACAGTAAACCGAATAGACTTCATTTAACACTATATCGACAGTAAACACCACAGACATATTTTAACACTGTATCCATAGTAAACAACATAGACTTTATTTACCCTACACCCACAGCAAGCACCATAGACTTTATTTAACCCTACACCTACAGTAAACATCATAGACTTCATTTAACCCTACACCCACAGCAAACACCATAGACTTTATTTAACCCTACACCCACAGTAAACATCATAGACTTCATTTAACCCTACACCCACAGCAAACACCATGGACTTTATTTAACCCTACACCCACAGTAAACATCATAGACTTTATTTAACCCTACACCCACAGCAATCACTATAAACTTCATTTATGCATATATTTACAGTAAACACCATATACGTTCTTTAACACTGTACCTACAACAAACACAATAGATTTCATTTTACCCTAAACCCACAGCAAGTACCATAGGCCTTATATATTCATATACTTGTTTGGAGGGTAGAAAAGATCTGGAATTTTATTTTTTGAGGTTGGATTTATAAATATCAATTTTTACAAAAAGATTATAATATAATAAATATATATGGGGTAAATTGCACTATAAATTCACAGAATGAGACAACTTCCAACTCACCCCGGGAGTTCCTAGCTAATCTCAGCTTCAACAACAGGTACTTGAGTCACTAAGTATGTACATAAATATTTCAGGTGTTATTTGATATTAGCAACTACCTGAGTATTCATCTATTCAACTTAACCCTACACACAGTTAACACCACAGTAACACTGCACCCACAGTAAACACAATAGACCCAATGTAACACTGCACCCACAGTAAACACTATATACCCAATGTAACACTACACCAACGGCAAACACTATAGACTCAATATACCACTGCACCCACAGTAAACACTATAGACCTAATGTAACACTGCACCCCCAGTAAACACCCTACTTTATTAAATACTTTCCCAGTAAACAACACAGACTTTAACCAAACACCCAGAGTAAACATCATAAATTTTATTTAATACTTTCCCCCAGTGAACACCATAATCTTACCCTACACCCAAAGTAAACACCATAGAATTAGTCTAACACTACACCCACAATAAACATTATAGACCTTATTCAGCACTACACCCACAGAAAACACAGTAAGCACCATAGATTTTAACATTACACCCACAGTAAACACAATAGACTTAATGTAAAACTGCACAGGCAGTAAACGCCATACTTTATTCAATACTTTCCCCAGTGAATACCAGACATAATTTAACCACACACCCAGTGTAATGGGCTGGCATTGTCGCTGACGCAAGAGTTTTCAGATGAGCCCAAGGACAGGGGGGAAAAGGTGACACTGCCTCCTGATCACGAGAAGGGGAGGGACGCTATACGAGAGTAGACAAGTTAATTGGCCCTGGTTGAAAATAAGTGGCTAACTGCGTCAGTGGAAAACGGTATAAGCCCACCCGCCAACGCAATATGTAAAAAAAAAACGCGATGGTGGCTAACATACGGTTAGCTTAGCTCGCGAGATGGTAGCTGCGAGCTAATCTAGGGTGCCCTGAGGCAACATCGGCAAAGGGAAAGCTACTGGGATACAGAGTAAGGGAAGGAACCCTTGTAAGCAGGTCTGAGCTAACTAGCCATCCCATCCAGATGCGGGAACCCGCCTGAGCGAGTCACGAACCTCCCCGACCCTCGGTGTTAAAGTTAGGGAGTTCACCTAATGCTAGCCGGCAGTGTTCCAGGCATGTGGTCGGCACACCACTAAACTAAACACTAAACACTAAATCCACAGTAAACACAAAATACCTAATGTAACACTGCACCCACAGTTAACACCATAAACGTTATTTTACACTTAACTCACAGAAACGATCATAGACTTAATTTAACGCTCGGGCACTACTGAGGTACCCTTGAGCAAGGTACCGTCCAACTACACTGCTCCATGTCTTGGAAGTCGCTTTGGATAAATGTAAATGTAAATTTAACACTACAACCACAGTAAACATCACTTATTTAATTGCTACACCTTTAGTAAACAACAAATACTTAAAGCAGCTAATTAAATCCACTTGCATTTGCAGGGATCAAATTTTTAACATGCATAAACATGATGCCATAGAATTATACTATAGCCAGTACCAGGGTTGGATTAATGTTCATTTCAATGGACAAAAACGAGTTCAGGGGCATTTATTCACATTGCTGCAAATGTTTAAATACTGACTCAAAGTGTTGAGCACAACTGTCTTACATGCCAAATATAGATATCACCCAGCTGGTGTTATTCATATTGATGATGAATCAAACCTCATGGGTAACAGACAGGGTAATGAGACTCGAGACGGTGAACACACTGTTTTGTCACAAACTGTCGTGTCTCGCCTTCAAAGCTCTGCAACGATACATGTAGCAACCCTATCCTCTCTGTTTAATCAGCACGGCACATTTACTGGAAAAACACTGCTGTTGTCTGGGTGTGATGAGAGCTTCTGTGTATTCACTGTGTGTACTTTAAAATGTGTACTTTTCGTGAAAGGAGTGGAAAGGTGGAGGTTTTGCAGGATAACAAAAAGAACGCGCTCCTACTTGCTGAGTGTCAAGGGTTTAAAATAGCAGATAAATAACCTCATCTAACCTTGGGACAAAGGAAAACATAGCAGCCTGTCATGGATATTGTTACCGTTGCTGTTTTTCAGTTTCTTTTTTTACATTCTACTCGTGTCGTACTTTAACGATGATCAGACTAATAGAAAAAGCCAAAACAACTTCTTTTTTTAACCCTTTATGCTAACTTTCTTTTTTCCCTCTCCTGCAAACAGAATTTTTGTACTAGGTTTCCAGTGTATTTTATTTGGGACACAAAGGCTAAAACATAAAAAATTAAATCCTTACCATCTGTTGGGATTGTAAAAAATGGTTTGTCTATTGGTTTTCTTCATTGTAGTAAGCAATGAGACTTATTAATGTGGTAAGCAATGAGATTTTTAGTTAAACATGAATTAAGAATACCTAAAAAAAAAACCAGAAGCAATATTTTACCCAAGTTCAAGCCCTTAAAATTCTACAAGTGACCTGCTCTTGTTGCACCTTTTACAGTTTTTAGCAGAACTATATAGTCTTAAATCTAGATTATAATCTTACAGCAAGATTGTCCACTTTAAGGACTATTTAGATACTTTAGATAACATGTCTTGAAGGTGAAAGGAAGATCCAAAACTACTTTGGTTTGCATTTTTGGTTAAGGGCTAGCTAGCAAGATCGTTTTTATTACTTATATCAAGTGATCCTATATAAGTGATCAAATGAGAAAAAATACACAAAAATTTAGCAATCTAGCAATCTAGCAATTAAGCAAGTTTGGCACTTTTACTCTGGCCATATCATCGGACCAGTTTTAATCCCTGGTTGTGACATATCCATTAAAGTACAAGACAGCACACAGGCTTTGTTTTTTCTGGATAAGTAGTTTGACCCTCCCCCTCTCCCCATCATTAAAGTGCTAGCCAGTGATTACTGGTCATTGTTAACACAACACAACACACAGTGCACCACAACAAAATGTGACCTTTGCATTTAACCCATCCATGTGGCTGATGTGGGTAGCGCCTGGGGAGCAGTAATTGGGAACGGTACCTTGCTCACAGGTACCTCATTGGTACTTGTGCCAGTCTGGGATGTGAACCGGCAACCTTCAGGTCACAGGGGCAACTCCCTAACATTACACCACTGCCCACTGATGTGTGAGCATCTACTAGCTGACACAGCAGAATTGGCAGTTAGTGTTCTCCCTAAGTTGTTTAATGACCTTGCTTTAGCAGTGGTTAAAAAAGATGGTGTTGCTTCATGTGACTCAGAGGAAGCACATGCTAGACTCCACCCTCCCACTGTTGATGGTATGATGTGATTGGGGCTAGTAGGTGGAATTGGAGATGAATAAATTGGGCTGAAAATTGGAAGAAAAAATAAAACAGCTGTTTTTCTTATAAACGGATTCACTGTGCTGAGCTCCTCAGATATTCTTCAGGTAAAGTACAGCTTTACTTGTGCAGGTTGCATGCATGGAACACCCTATACGCAGAGGAAAGAACGTGTCTGCAAATATGTGTAAATGTGCAAGACTTTTGGGACCTAAAGATCGCAGGCTCAAGTCCCAGCCCGGGCGCTACTGAGGTCCCCTTGAGCAAGGTACCGTCCCACTACACCGCTCCCCGGGCGCTGTTGATAGCTGCCCACTGCTCCACGTGTGCACGTGTGATGGGTTAAATGCAGAGGTCACTTTTCGTTGTGGTGCTTCAGTGTGATCACAATGACAAATAGTCAGTTTCACTTTCACTAGGAGTATTGTAAGACATGCTTATGCACAGTATGCAAAGTAGGACATGTGCCATGCTAGACATGATAGTTATACAAGTGTCTGAGTGTATAGTCCTGCAAAAGAGCAAAATACACAGGAATGAAACATGAGTCACTTCGTGATGCGCTTGTTACATGTGTTAAATCAGGGAAAACACCAACCTGGCATTTAAAGCAAACCACCCATACTTAGTTCGAAGAAATGACTCAATGCTGCCATCTAGGGGTCAATGAGTGGAAAACGAAGACAGTGACACTCTGGATGTGTTCATTCTCATATTTCTTTTTATTCCGTTTGTCGAATGTTGAACATGTCAGATAGTTACCAAATTGAATCAGTCATATGGCAAAACATATTATTCGTTTGAAATGGCTTTATTGCTTGTATCAGATCTATCAATTTTGTCAGAAATGCCCTTGTTTATGGGCATCCAATATGACCAGAATCATGGAGCTACATGAGAAAATATAAAATAGAGATGCCCGAAAAGAATGCTTCATCTTTTAAACAGATGCTGGGTTTTACTTGAGTCTAGTCCTTGAATCTAGACATATTTTTCATTTGTTCCAGCTCCAAACACACACTCAGCCAGATAATCAAGCACAATAGAATGCTGGCTACCTAGGAGTATACAACAAAAATGCGCACGAGCAGAGGGTCCCCAAGGACCAGCCTAAAACCTCCAATTTAAATAAATAAATGGTTTATTTTTTCACTTTTTAAACCAAGTGACCTAAAAACAATACCAGAGGCTATTGCTATATAAAAACATGAGCATAGCTAGGTACGAGGTGCCAGGGCACTCTCAAAACAGATGTGTCAAAAACAAGACACTGTGTCCTCAACTTGTGCTCAACCAGATACCGGTATGACACAGAAACTGCTCAAAGAGACACAAAAAAGTTGGCTGTTATTTAACACATTGTTTCCGAGAGTGTGTGCATGCGGCACGCTACTAAAAACTGCTTTTAAAAGGCTTCAGTTCCTTATTGAGCCATTTAGACGAACCATGGACCAGAACAGGGGTAGCCTAATTAAAGCAATCTGGTGCTTGCTTCTCGGAATATCTCTTTCCATGTGATACAATCATAGCTCTGCCAACAATAAGACACAGGTGATAGAAAACATCATCTGCATATGCTCTCCAATCAGATGAAAAAAGCAAAAGAATGTAGCTGAATGACAATAAATGCTAGCTATTATCTTTTAAAATGTACAGATGCATATATATTAGCCCACTTTGTTACTACAAAAAAGATTCTCATTGAGTAACAGAATAAATGTGGGAAAGAACATACAGTACGAGAGGAAAATACCATACGTGCCTCTTCCTTTATGTCAACCAGCTATAGCACAAAATAAGAGAAATAGTCCTGCAGTTTTGGTTGTTTGAGAACTACTGAAAATGTGTGTATCAAAAAACGTTAACTGCTTGGCTGTATTCTAGTGAGAAATTGCATACAGTAACGATACAAACACATACAGTACAAACTGCAATGCCATACACTGTCATATATAAATGGATATAAACCATACAATTTTACAGTATATATAGATAAATTAGATTATAGATTATGATTATAGAATACAGATCGAGAACAATATACATACATATATGTGGGGCATCTACATATCTACATAATTACACTGAAGTGGGGAATAATTTCCCAAGTGCTCAGCTGGGGTATACTTTGTTTCCGTATGTTACAGCAAGTGCAATTCAATTCCGGTCATGGCAGGCCAATGTCCGCCACAGTTTACGGACTGCCCCTCCTCAAACCTGCCTCCTACACCTGAAAATGAACCAACGGAATCAGATGGATTTGAGAAGAGAGACCACCAAGCTAAGCTGGACTCCAGCCCTCCGTGACCGGAACTGAATGCCCCTGTGTTAGGGTATTCTGTCCACCTTGGCTGCATTTGCCCCAGGCATTGAGACCAGGCTCCTCTCCCTGAGAGAGTTCTCTCTCATGCTCGAGATAGAAGAGGCCCTTTCGCTCCAAGTGCTCTTGGGCATTGCTACGCTGTCTGTTGACGTCTGTGTATTATGCTTGATCAAAGTGCTTTTGGGGAAGTGCGTGAGAGGGCTAGTGCGGCAAGCCGATCTGTCAATGCGCTTTCTCTCTTTCCTCTGAGATATACACTTCCATGTCGTCAAGGGCGCACTGGGAGCGTCCTTTGTCTTGTCTTCACGGTCTCGGTTTTGGCCACAGCCAGGAACACGTCGCTGGTCCTCATTTGCGGGACTCCCCTTGACCTCTTGGTGCTTACCCAGCTTGTTTTGGGTCTTCTGAGCCGAGTTAAGCCCTGGCCGGGAGACGTGGAGGCCGAAGCGAGACTGGACCATCTGGATGCCCCCTATGGGGATCATAGGACTAAGGCCGGAGCTTGGGGCCAGCGGTTGGGAATGCAGGGGCAGGTGGCTCAGCACCCGCTGGCCTTCCCTGGCTGGCCCGTGCCTGGACAAGTGCCCCCGAGGAGGGGAGAGCCGTGCCCGGAGCTGATGCCCCCTCCTGTGTGGACTACATGTCTTCTCCTTAAAGGCAAACAGAAGGACATTTGTCAGTAAGATCACCTTGTGGATGCATTGCTGCTATTATACAAGGACTGAGGGCAGCTGTTATATTTATTTCAGGCAAAATGGGTTTTATTTATGACTGGAGAGTTTTATGAGGTAATGCCATGGATATAATCTTAGTGACACAAGTATAGCCATGGTCTAATCTAAATTTGACAGAAGAACATAAACATGCAGGTGTATATTAAGGCTGGAAGACTATTTTAAGTGCTATCTTTTGGTTTGGCTTTAATTATATGTAAAGAGCGATGGGCCTAGCTTCCGTTTTCTAATAAAGGCGAGACTCTGAAATAACAGACTGTGTACTTTTGGTATCAGTCTATTTGTTTTTGAATGTTTAGTTTGGATACATTTGGCTGTGTACCCCCTTCACAGAAATTGCTTTGTGTGTGCAAATAAAAAAAAACGTCCTTCTCTCTATATTTATAGTAAAATAAACTTAAGCTATCAAGACTTGTAGGTTGCAGTGTATCCCTCACACATGCTAAGCCAAGTAAAAAAATAATTGTAATAATAAGAGTGCGCCACATTCTGAAGAACTGCTGTACGTGATAACAACATAAACACACAAAGCTAAGCAAAGCATAAGCACTGTGTGTGACAGTCACAATAGAGCTGAACAATGCTGTGAAAACAGTCACATTGTGGAAATTATGTTTTTATGCTAAAATCTGCAATATTTAAAAAAGTTAAAGGAAAACAATTTTGCACAAATATATTCCCAAATTGAACTATTTATTGCTGTAGTAATAGAAAAGAGAATATTTTGCAGAGAATATAT
>JBBPDA010109785.1:0-10066 GCA_037974385.1 Arnoldichthys spilopterus
ACGTGTGATGGGTTAAATGCAGAGGTCACATTTCGTTGTGGTGCTTGAGTGTGTTCACAATGACAAATAGTCACCTACACCCCCCTGTGTGTGATTTGAAATGTTCTGTGAAACAGGTTCTAGTTCTTGAAGTAGCAATTAAAGTTAATGGATCAGCATTACAGCTATACACAATTATCTTTACACTCTGAGCTTTTTAATTTACACTGCTTTACAGTCAACACTCGATACATAGGTAAGTAACACACACAGCAATGCGATAAAAAATGTTTACCATGGTTAGAGTTACACGTTTACTGTCTGCTGACTGAAACTGTATAAGCGTTAAGAAGCAACACTGCCACCTACTGTTGGAGTGTGAGTCACTTTGTTACTGGTGCAGGATTGTTTGCGGTATTATCGTATGCGTATTAATAACACCCTATCAGTGTTTTGTTTTTTGAATATCACACCTATTATCAGTACTGGTATATTGTGACACTCTTACACATTTAGATTATTTTGTGTGGTTTATTTAACAGCCATCATTCATTTTTCTGCAGTCATTTCCAACCCCTCCTTATCCTTTAGTATTAAACAAACAGCTTATCGTGCCATTAAGACAATATGCAAATGAACTGTGTTCTGACTGGCTGTGCCTTATTCAAGAAGCAGTTGGGGCTGAAACACACCTTATAACCTATATAGCATGATTAGGCTATATATATGCAAATGTGCTTTTTGTGACCTCACAAAATGGCAAACTCAACATGGGCTGTTCTTGTAGTCTAGTTTCCATATTTGCACCGTATGGCCTGGATTCTACATAATCATTGTACAACCTCTTAGCAGTGACATGGTAGTGGAGCATTTGTATATGTTTGTGTGTGTGCGTGTGTGTGTGTGTCCATGTGTGCGTGTGTTCTGGGAGGATGAAAGCTCACAAACAAACAGACGGAAATGGTTTTCATATGGTCCACGGCTGCACATGACAGCTGTGTGTGTGTGTGTGTGTGTAGGACTGAACAATTCATTGTTTTTATGCTGAATTGACCATTCGTAAGAGTAGGACTGCACTTTTAGCTATATTCTATATTATCCAGACATTTTAAATTCGTTTTTTAACTAAGTCTAATAATTCAGAAGTTGTGGACCATGTGGACCTGCCCCGTTACATTTATTGCTCAAGCCTAAAGTCTGAAGACAAACGTTTTTGTGAGAAACAATAATTTTAAAAATTACATTGAAGTCAAAATAATGGCTAAAAAATTAATTACAATTTATATTTCCCCCAAATGGTTCAGCCCTATCCAGCAGAGCCTCACTGGTACTATGGGTTTCAGTAAATGTTTTATTGTTTGTGAATTAAGTGTTTTCTCCTAATGGAGCAGTGTTAATTCACTGAATCTCTTCATTATTGTGCATTTTCCATTTCCGGAAAAGTTAAGATATTTTGCAAAATTCAAACATAAATCTGTGATGTGTTAATTGTGAATCTTTATTTAACTGATGTGAGTAAAAGGATAAGATTTTTTAATTGTTTTCCTGAGAAACCTGATCGTATATGCACAAATGTTAGATTTAATGTAAGATTGAAAAAGTGAACAGAACATTACAGTAACGCTGGCTTAGAGTCGACTCCCACATTTCTGTATTGCACATCGGTGGCTGGAGTGATTGACATTGATTATCTTGTTATCTCGTCACAGTGGCACCTGCCAAGGGATTGCATATATTAGGCAGCAAGCAGGAAAAATGGGCGAGCGGACGGATCTGAGCCACGGGGGCTTATTGTGGCTAGATGAGTCAGGGCACCTCCAGAACCACACGTCTTGTTGAGTGTCCCAGGTGTGCAGTAGTCAGTACCTACCAAAAGTGATCCAAAGAAGGAGAACTGCTGAACCAGTGACAGGGTTCACTGATGCATGTGGGGAGAGTACTCTAGGCTAGCCTGTCTGGTCCAGTCCCACATTTCCTGATAGAAAGGGGTCAGAACACAGAGTGCACCATTGTTAGAGCTGTTTCAACAGCATGATGGACCTAATCATTATTACTCAGGTGGTGTTAATGTTATGGCTGATTGGTGTATTACTTAAAAATCCTTTATTCTCAGTGCTGTCAGAGTCAAAAATGTGCCAGTGTTGGCCCAAAGCCATGGACATACAGAAGGAAAGCGGTTATTTTTAAAAGGTTTTCCTTTGGAATATGCCGGGTGGAGACGTCTGGTGCCTGGAGGGAATGATTTTCCATGCATCACATGCCCACACACACACACAAACGCACAGAGTATATTTAAACTTATCCCAGTTTGTTCAGCATAAAAAGGAAGGAATGTTCCCCGTTACCCTTTAAGAAAATGTTGCATCGGTTATAAACCTACACCAACAGCACAAAAACAGCTATTCTGGGGAGTAAATATTTACGTAAACGTCTGCGCGCTGGACAGTTTATGACACTCGTGAAAAGCACGAAAAGAATAGAGTCAGAAACCACAATGTCTGTTTATGTGGAAGGATCGGAAAGACTGGGGCGGTCATTGTGTCCACTCGCGTCTGTGTGTACTCTGTGAGTGTGTAAAGTGGGCAGAATGGGCTCGTCAGAGGGACTGGCTCTGCGGGCAGCTCTGGGACCTGCCCTCGTGCTCTCTCCTCCAAAGAGGTAGTCTTGCTGGCTCCTCGGAATAGAACCTCGAGTGGCTTTCTCACCCAAACCTCCACGGAGTCACATCATCCTAGGCAGCAGGACCATTCTAGGATGGCTCTGGGCTTTCTCTGTGGGGTCGAGGACCTGCTGGCTTCAGGGAGTCAGTTAGTGTGGACCGTGACCGAGCACGTGCTGAGAAGATGCTACGATGAAGGTCTCGTGCCGTGTAGGAGGTTCCTTCAGATGCTTTGCCATATAGGAGATGTTTATCAGGTACAGCAATGTAGCTACTTGTGACAGCTTTGGAGCTTTGGAGGAGAAGGGGTTCTGTTGTGCTGAGGGTGCTATAGTGAAGGATCTCATGCCATGTAAAGGGATCCTACAGACTTTTTAAATTATGTGTTTAAGATGTAAACAGAGTGGGTTTGGTGTGACATTTACCAAGAATGGAACCAGTAGCCTGGTTCCTCTTCCATGAATGGTTTTGAAGATGCCTTTTGAGGCCTGAAACATGGTTTTACCAGAGCTTGGAGAAGTTTTAGACCCTAAAACTAAACCCATTCAGGATGGAGGGATACATGCAGGGTTTTGAGGATAAACAGTCCCCCAAAGTGATTTAGGTACGACTCATGATTTTACAATCAGCATTTAATAGAAACACTCAGAGACATTTGGAGGTTCACTGGGGGTGGAGAGGAGATAAAATGGCTATATTTGTGTTGGAGATATGACGTCTGGTTCCATTCACCACCACTGTATCCCAGTCTGAACCATTTTACATCAAACCAACTCTGGATGAGCACTGAATTAAGGTGGAATTTTGAAATATTAGTAGATTTACCCTTCGTATGAGATTAGCTATCAAGAAGAGCAACAGGGTTCAAAGGGTAATATGAGGACTGAAATATTCCAGGTAAACATAATATCAGTGAGAGCCAGCTGGGGAATGTTATCAGTGGTATCTGTGTTGCTGCAGATTGCTGGGCTTTGACTGGAGAATGTGGAGGTGTCTGCTTTGTGAGTTAGTCTTCAACTGTTGTGTCTGTACTGGGGGCTGATTCGGTGAAGACGCTGAGGAATGTGATTGGAGATCTGTAACTGTTTGCTTAAAAAATCTCAAAGTAATGGTTCTGCAGCAAAAACACATCTTCATACTGTTCACTGACCCTGGTGTGGGGTGGACAACTTTTTTGAACGCAGTCCTGTATGTGAACAGCTGGATAAGAGAAGCTTAGTGAAGAAAGCAGTTCCATTGTGTCTTTTACAGAACTTACGACATCAGCCATAACATTATGACCACTCACAGGGAAAGCGAATGAGGGATATATTAAGCAGCATGTGAACAGTCAGTTCTTTAAGTTGATGTGGTGGAAGCAGGAAAAATGGGTGAGCGCAAGGTTATGAGCCACTTTGACAAGAGCATTATTGTGATGTTCTAGGCGACTGAGTCAGAGCAACTCCAAAACGACAGGTCTTGGAGTGTTCCAGGTGTGTAGTAGTGGTCCAAGGAAGGACGACTGGTAAATCGGCGACAGGATCATGGGCACAAGAGCTACTACGGTTTAAAAAGTGATGCTGACTCTGACAGAAAGGGGTCAGAACACACAGTGCACTACAGTCAGAGCTGTTTCAGCAGCAGGAGGGACCTACTCAATATTAGGCAGGTGGTGTTAATGTTATGGCTGATTGTTGTAAGCTGATTGGAGTCAATTTAGTAAAAGCAAATGAAAAATGTTATTTTTTAGGGCCATATTTATTTATAAGCACACTTTACTGCCCAGTAAACCACTTTTTTCTTGTCTTCACTCTTTTCACGCTGATATTTATATACACAGGCAATCGTCTCTCCAGACTTTGGCATTGAATCTTTATAGCAGTTTTTGTAGCTGGGAGGTCTGAGTCATGACGGGTCTGTTCTACCCATTCAGTGGACACTCTGAGTGTATTTAGCACTCGGCTGCAGAACTAGCTGCCATTTTTAGGCATTGTGGGGTTTTTGGGTCTGAGAGTAAAGTAGACTGTGCTACTGAGCTGTGTCAGGTTTCTGTAGTTCACCCTGAAGAGAAACTCGAGTTTTAGGGTGGGGGCACTGGCCAGGGGGGCTTTGTTTGAAGTCTGTAACCCTGAGATTGGGCTTCAGGGGCCGTTGACCCCTGTGTCACGACCACTGTGCATCACATGACCTCTTCTTTTTTGCCTTGGACACCTCCTACACTCTCTTTCTCACCCACACACACTCCAAAACACTCACTGGTCCCTAAGAATGAATTTCAGCATTATTTGATGTAAAGTGTTCAGTATTAGAGCTCAGTGGTCACTAACTGTAATATTAATGAGTTATGGTTTTTCTTTCATATATTTATTTGTACTTACTTCCATATTTAATTACATACTTCCCAAGTGCATGCCTTCTTTTATTTTACGCTCAGTATGGACAGGTTTAGGCATGCATTTCTTTCTTTTATGTATATCAATGTCAGATTTTGACAAAAGCAAATATTATGGACCTACAACAAGACTGTACACACAACAACGACTTTTCAACTTTAAATCATATAAAAATATCTCCTCATCCATAAACACACACTAATGGAATCTGGATAAATGTAAAAATGTGTTTTAATCTGCTACAAGTGAGAAATAATTTAACCTCCAGTAACTGCTTGAGTGTTATTGCATTACTAAAGGGGAATTCCACCAATTTCTCAAAATCCCCTCATAACTTAGTGTCAACAGGCTCATCCAGAGTGGGTTTGGTGTGAAATGGTTCAGACTGGGATTTCTTTACAGTGGTTGTGAATGGAACCAGACGTCACAGTGTTTGTGTTTCTATGGAATGTTGTTGATGGTAAAATAGTGAATCTGAACTAAATCACTTTGGGGGGCTATTTTGCCTCACTACGCCCTGCATGTATCCCTCCACCATGAATGGGTTTAGTTTTAGGCCCAAACTCTGGTAAAACAATGTCTCAGGCATCAGGCAGCGTCTTCATCACCATTCTTTGTCTAAGGGGGAACTTTTAGAAGAACCAGACGTCTGGTTCCATTCACCACCACTGTGAACTGTAGAATCCCACTTCTTAAGGCTTATCAGTCAGTAGATATTATGTGAGGTATATAGTTATACAGTGAGAGCCTATTAGTTGGCACTATTGTCATGAAGTGTTGTGCACATTCTCTTGAATCTAAAAGGCGTTTGCTGTGACTGCTCTATGCAGGCCTTGACCAGTGAGCAACAATTGGATGCACGTCTGTTTGCCCTCAGTGTGGTCAGTGGTGATGCAAAGGCCACTCTGAGCCAGGCAGAGCCGTGACTGATAGACAGCAGCACAACGAGGCGGCTGTGACGAGTGAATACGTACAAAGCAGTGAAGACACGCATCAGTGAAGGTTAAGAGTGGGGGGTGGACGAAGACAATAGAGTGGGGGGCGGGGTGGCGGACCCACGCTGAGCTTAAATAATGCTGATGCTGTTAAAAAGATCTTAAGAACATTGTCTCTGGTCTTTCGGTCAAGGTAACGTTTCTCTGACAGGACCCCACTGGTCGTCAAACTGATTAACACTGATTGAAAGCCTCATTACGTTTACTGTACATTTAAAGTGCTAATGAGGCAAAAATTCAAATATCAAGAACAAGGCAGAACGAGCTGAAAGCGATCTGAAATTGGGGGCTGACCGATACATTCTGTGGCTGATACTGATATTATTAAGTGGATAAAATTCTAGTAACTGATATAAATAGTGATTGTTAAGGTTAGAGAGTCGCCCCTGTGTCCTAAAGGTTGTCAGTTCAAATCCCAGACTAGTACAAGTAACACTACATTACCAGTGAGCAAGGTTTCCAACCCCAAGCACTGCTCCCTGGGCGCTGCCCACGTCAGCCACCGACTGTCCTGTGCTGTGGTGTGTTCACAATGACAAAAAATAATTGCTCACATTTATTGGTTTATATTTTATGTGTACAGTAGTTCTAGCTTACTGTGATGGTTTGGCCTCCTGTCCTGGCTGAACCCCACATTGGACCCGTAGTCAGCTGGGACTGGCTTCAGCTTCCCCGCAATCCGAAATCTAAGAAGCTGTTTGGACAATGAATGATTAGTTTTAATTTCACAGGGCTTTACAGACTTCAGTTCTTAAACGGAAACAGCAGGTTTTTGTTAATTACAAATAATTATTATTTTACTTGATAAAAAAGTGGTTTCCCATCCTCACAGCCACTGTCCTTTACATTGTGTGTGAGGCTCTGTCATGTCCCTATCTGTGTTTTGTTTTGGTTAACCATGTGCTTGTGTCCACGTAGTGTGTTTAGCCACGCCCTAGCCCCGCCTCACAGCTGGGTATCGTTTCCTGTCACTCCCCATGTCAGGTGCTGCTGGTTACGTGTTTCCCTCATTCCCCGCCGGTTATTGTAGTCTTTCATGTGGTCATTCATGTCGTCTACACCGCGTCGTTTGTCGTGTCTTACCTTAGCCAGATTGTGTTATCCTTGTCCTTCTTTGTTTTCTAGTTTGTGTTGCTGTGTTTGCGTCCTGTGTAATAAACCCCTTTTTTGTTTATACTTGCTGCACTTGCTTCCAATCATCCTCACTTCGTGACATTGTGTTAAACATTCATGATGAACAGACCAATAGAAATGGCCCTTGTTGTTTTGTTCTTCCATTAACATACATTAGAAGTAAGAAATGTTTTTGCCTCCTCTTGTAAAAATACTATTTTGGAGATGCTAGTTTTTCTCTTGGACAGCGACACAATCAACAAACTGTCAGCTGACCAGGGGTGCCTAAACTTTTGCACACAACTGTATTGAAACGTGACTCACACTGGGTTTGAATCTCTACAGTGACACGACCTAGACCTAAACAGTCCTAGAATATTGATGCATTATTGGCATGTTGATATATTCACTGATGGCGATAAAACCATGGGTCATCAGTATTGGCGATATTTTCAGCCGGCTGATGTATCGGTCGGGCCTTCACTTGCTGTTGTGTTTTATTTGTGTGTGTGTCAGTTTTGTCTGGTCATTGTATTGCAGCTCTGACAAATCTTGGCTAACACAAAGGCCTTTAACGGGTTACTATAGTGATTAATCCCTGCCTAGACAATGGAGCTTATGTAATTAACCGTGACAATAAGTCGGATTAAGGACAATACTGTGTGCTTTACTTGTTGATCTAATGCTTTGTCTTCATTTTCTATTGTATTTTGGCCTTTTTGGTGCGGAACATGACATAACATTGTAAAAGCAGTGTTCACTTCAAAGCAGTTGTTGTTTTTCACAGTGTATTAAACCATTTACGAAAATGTCAGTTATTCTGTTTACGTGACAGTGTCCACAGAGATGGTTAATTAAAGATATGTTATCAGCGCACATGCAGTTTGCATCTGGTGAAGGGAGATAATTAGTAATTAATCAGGAACACACACATACTTCCAGGTTTTCTTCAGAGAAGTTCTAATGAATTCTGGGAACTAATAAAACTAGTCGTATCGGTGCTGCATTAGCTGAGAGGATGCGTAAGACTGTAATGGTGTTTTGGGGTCTTTTGTGTTGCAGTGAATGTGTGTTATTGTGAGAGCTGATGACTGAGTAGGTTTTCTGTTGTGTATTTTTGTTGTTGTGTATTTTATTCTCAGTGGATTTCTGTGATTTTTTTTCTGAAAGTATTAAAAGAAAAATTGAGTTTTGAAATTCGACCAAACAGAGGAGTTTCAGAGGTGCACCTGCTGTATTCTTGTGGCTGATTCGTTTGAAACTGGTTATATAACACAGATCAGCCAAAACATTAACACCACTGATCGGTGAAGTGAATAACATTGACTATCTAATTATAGCATTACAGTGGCACCTGTTAGGGGGTAGGAGATATTGGGCATCAAGTGAACACTTAGTTCTTGAGGTTGAGGGGCTGGAAGCAAGAAAGATGGCAGAGCATAAGGAGCCTATTTGACAAGGGCTTTTCATTACCATTGGCCATTCACAGACATGCATTGGCTGCTAAATTTTGATTGGCCATTGGCAGCTGTTTTACTTGAGAAAGTCAAATGGAAGTTTAGAAGTGTGAGCAAACCAAATTTCAAAACTGTAGTTTAAGCTGATTCTTCAGTCGAAATGACTCAGTTGTAGCACCCCCTATGGACAAAATTTGCATTGACATTACTTTCTAAATGAGGCCTAGTAAGTAATGACCCCACTAAGAGCCAAATCCCAGTACAGGTTTCATCATTTGTGTCTGGGAGAGCATCACTCGAGGGGTTTTGGAGGTTTGAGATACATCCCTGACTGTGAATGTGAGCAGCAGTATAACCAACAAAACATGTTCATATGTTCATGTTCAATGCTTTTAGCTTATTGCTAACATGCTATTAGAATTCCATAGGGGCGCTAGGAAAATTAAAATTAGGTGAGTTTTTGATATTTTGGAACCGAACTGAATACTCAGATTCTCACAGAATCAACCCTGTGCTTAATTAATTTGATGAACGAACTGCCTGCATTGATTCCATCAGCTAAAAGCAATATGGGATTAATGAGACAGACGCCTTCTCCACGTCTGCCTGGGTTTGCGGTAAGACGTCTGCAAAACAGTCGAGCATAAAGAAAACATGAAATCAGCGCAGAGGATAATTACAGTGCTGTTGTTCTGCTTTTGCAGACAATGTGTCCTCACAGACTCAAGTTTACATCAGTGTGGTGTTTTTCTTCAGCTCTGGATGTGGGGGGGTGTCTGTGTTTTTGTGGTTACGTTTGCTGCCTTTCCGTCCCAAACAGTTATTTCATAGTAGCCTCATGTAGCTTTACTGTGAATCACCTTTACATCTGCGTCAATTTCTGATGACCACATTCTGCTCAGTGTTTACCGTTCCTCTAATGCACATGTAGTCATGTGTGCTCTGGACCTGGCCCTATACCACTTCCTACCCGCCACTACATTGGCCTTTTAGAAGACAATATCTGCTGTGTGTGTAACTGTCCACAAAGCGCCCAGTTTGGTTCACACCAAGGTTTGTACATCAGTGTGTGGTATAAAGTCAGTACAAATATGGGGGGGGTGTTACTGTTTTTACAGCATTTATTTCACTGTTTTTCTTGTCTTTTAGCGAAAGTGGCTTATTTCTTATTGTGAACACACTCAATCACACAAAGTGCACCACAACAAAATGAGACCTCTGCATTTAACCCATCACGTTTGCTATCAACAGCGCCCAGGGAGCAGTGTTGTGGGACAGTACCTTGTTCATGGGTATCTCAGTGGTACCTGGGCCAAGAAGCTGTGACCTTCTGTTCACAGTGTACAGGGCAGTGGAGGCCTAGTGGTTAGGACGCTGCCTTTGGGACCTGAAGGTCGCAGGTTCGAGTCTCGGCCCATGCACTGCTGAGGTTCCCTTGAGCAAGGTACCGTCCCACTACACTGCTCCCCGGGCGCTGTTGGTAGCTGCCCG
>JBBPDA010109788.1:0-10064 GCA_037974385.1 Arnoldichthys spilopterus
TGGGACGGTACCTTGCTCAAGGGAACCTCAGTAGTGCCCAGGCTGGGACTCGAACCTGCGACCTTCAGGTCCCAAAGCCAGTGTCCTAACCGCTAGGCCTCCACTGCCCACAATAATAATGTATAATGTATATAATAGTAATGTTGGTGAAGTGACAGAAAGTGCCAGTTTAGAGGAGAGTCACCATCCATCCGTCCATTTTCTAAACCGCTTCTTCCGTTTCCGGGGGGCGGGGAAGCTGGAGCCAATCCCAGCTGACTGCGGGCCTAAGGCGGAGTTCGCCCAGGACAGGAGGCTCCAAGAGCTAAAAACTCAAAAACGGACCTAAATCTCTGGAATACACAGTGGGAACATCCCATGCCAGTCCCGATATTCTGGGACCACCTCTCCACCCAACAGGAGACAGGTTCTCGACCCAGAATTTAAAAATAACACTTGATAAGAAAACAGGACATTTTCTATCGCCTCCCTTAATCTATAGACCTGTACCATTGGAATGTAATGAGTGTAGCCCATTATCTACTACAGGTGCCCTTCAGGTCAATGGGATGTCCCTTCCTGTCTAAGAACAATGCAATGTGCCCGAAATTATGATGATAATTGACTGTATGATGCAACAGTTTAAGTTGTGAAGGCTGCATGTTTGACCTTCCCTATTCCTGAAGTGAAAGTCACTATTTGTCATTGTGAACACACTCAACCGCCACAACGAAATGTGACCTCTGCATTTAACCCATCACACATGCACACATGGAGCAGTGGGCGGCTATGGGCAACAGCGCTTGGGGAGCTTGGGGTTCCTTGCTCAAGGAAACCTCAGTAATGTCCGGTCCAGGACTTGAACCTGCGACCTTCAGTTTACAAGGGCAAGGTCCTAGCCACTAGGCCACCACTGCCCGTTCCTGGTTAACCCGTCGATGTCCTGACCCCTTCTTTTTGTCCGTATGTTTGTAGGCGTCTGCACTGCACACGGAACTACATCCACATGCACCTGTTTGTGTCCTTCATGCTGAGAGCCGTTAGCATATTTGTGAAGGACAGAGTGGTGCACACCAGCGCCGGCCTTCAGGAGTTTGACGCCGTGCTCATGAACAACTTCACCACGGCGGTGGACGTGGCACCGGTGGACACTTCTCAGTATGTGAGTAGCAGTTCCCTCTTGTCTAACATGACTCACGTGCAAAAGTTTGTAGACACCTCATCTGACCAATGGGTGTTCCTGGGGGCGTCTGGCCAATTTTGCTGCAGTAAGAGCCTATACTCTTCAGGGGTGGATGTAGGACCATTGGACCATTGCCGTGAGGGTTGGATGTCATTCAGTGATAGGAGCATCAGTGAGGTCAGGTCATGATGTTGGATGATTAGCTCTGGATCCCAGACCAAACTAATCCCAAAGGTATTAAATGGACCGGCATCTTTCCAGAGGACTGGCTTGGTATCAGCCATATCATTAAGACCACCTGCCTAACACTGAGTAGGTCCCTCCTGCTGCTGGAACAGCTCTGACTGTGGTGCACTGTGTTCTGACCCCTTTGACTTATCAGAGTCGGCATCACTTTTTAACCACAGTAGGTCTTCTGTGGGATCCGACCAGAGAGGTTAGCCTTCACGTGCATTAATGTCGCTGATTCATCAGTTTTAGTTATTTGGATCACTTTTGGTACGTACTAACTACTGCACACCTGGACCACTCCACACGACCTGTTGTTCTGGAGACGCTCTGACTCGTCCCAATAAAGTCCCTGTAAAAGGGGCTCAGATCCTCGTGCTCCTGCTTCTAGCACATCAGCTTCAGGGTCTGATTGTTCACTTGCTGCCTAATCTATCCCATCCCTCTGACATGTGTCATTGTAATGAAATAACTAGAGAGTCAATGGTTTTCACGTCACCTGTCAGTGGTGTTAATGTTATGGCTGTTTTGTTTTTTCATCTCCACCAACTTGGAAATCTCTTCAGTGTTCTTGCAATTGGTATTCACATCTGCTTGTGTTAGCATTAACCTCAAAAAGACCTCAGTGTAGAAATGAAGCGCTACTGACTACCAACCGTGAAAAGGGGCTCAGGTTAAAAGAGGTCGTGGAATAAACGGCAGCTTGGCTTGGGCTTTGATTGTGGTGGAAAAACACCAAATATTCCAGTGTTTGTCCAAGGCCGTGCCCTCGTCTGAGCCGGCTGCCAGAGGAGGAGTGCTGAAATGGCCCGAGGGGAAAGTCCAAGGCAGATGCCATAAACACAGCCCAAAGACAGAGAGCACTAAATTACAGTGGGTCGTTAATGTTTGCTCTCAGAAGAAGAGATCCATCCCACCACCACCACCAAGGCCCCACCCGCCCAGCAAGAGCTTTCCAGGCAGCCACAGTGCATCATTGTTTCCCTCTTACCAGCCACCTACAACTGCAACACCGCTCGACTGTCCCTGGTGCCATTTGGGTGGGATTATTTTTTATTCTATGCTGCAGCCCACGCGAAGACTTTAGCTGCAACCATGTCCGGCAGCAGCCAATCAGAGAGGAGCGCAATCCGTGTGCCCAGACCTACAGCTTTAGTCCCCCTTTATCAGCCGCCCAGGAATGGCTAGGAGTCACGCCAGTGTACGAGGGTGGATAGGCTTCGAAGGCCGCTCGCTTTATGATGCCGACTTTAGCTGGGGGCTTATGCTCAAAGCAATCAACCTGCAAGACTGCTGGTGTGCTGCTTCTCAGCTTAGCCACTGAGTTCCCTCACACTGGGGTGAACTAAGTTGATTCAGATGAGGTCTAATTATGACTATTATGATCATTATAATACTTAGTTTGTGGTTTGTAATGGCATCTTTCCTTGTGGATTGAATATGTAAAATGACACTCTGGTAAAAAAAGAAAATTTTCAAAAATGCTATTTTTATTGTAAACGTGCTTGCACAGTGGTTAGCGCTGTCGCTTCACAGCAAGAAGGTCCTGGGTCCGATCCCCGAATCGGCCTTTCTGAGCGGAGTATGGAAGCTCTCCTGTGCTGGCGTGTGTTTCCTCCGGGTTCTCCGGTTTCCTCCCACAGTCCAAAGGCTGCAGTAGGTTGATTGGATGCTCTAAATTGCCCGTAGGTGTAAGTGTGTGTGAATGGTTGTCTGTCTATGTGTTGCCTCATGATGGGTGGAGCCTCCTGTCCTGGGTGAACCCGGCCTTAGGCCCGCAGTCAGCTGGGATTGGCTTCAGCTTCCCCGCGACCCGGAAACGGAAGAAGCAGTTTAGAAAATGGATGGATGGATGGATGCGCATAAAGAGGAGGAAAAAATGAAAATGTCCGTATATTGTGATTTTTTTTGCATTTATTTAATAGACTTATTTTGCTACATATGTCTACTCATTGCTTCTGAAGTCCACAAGATGGCGCAAGGCCTTAGACCTCACCCACCCTTGCCCAATAGCAGAAATCGGAAGATAAATTGCATATGCATTTTAATAATATAAGATATATTTGTGATTTTTACACAATATAACACTGGTTAAAAATGCAAAACTTGCTTTATCAAAATAATGTAAAGAATCAGAATAATATCACATTATGACCCGAATATTATGACGGTATTGTATCATCACCTCAGGTTCCACCCTTACCTACCTGGGATCCTACAGTAGTTTAGCCCAAACTGCATTTGACAGGCTTTTAGTACTTAGCATTTCTGAATTAGTATTTCAATACTACCTACTTGCTGCATTGCTGCAGTTCAAAAAACATCAGTATCAGTGTAAGAACAGTCATCTAAAGCCCAGCTATTAGCGCACCAGAGGTTGCTATAGAAGCTAAGGTTGTAGCCCCTTGTTCAAATAAAGTCTTTGAGTCCAATCAGAGTGTCCCCAGTCAGTCCCCAGGTCAGTTTGATGTTGTACCATCATTAAAATTCAAAACACACCATACAGTCCATATGTTACTCAGTAGTCCGTTGTATTTGTGATGTCACAGTGGATTTACACGTTACCGCCTTTCGAGCCTACAGACGTTTAGCCCCACCCATTCACCGTGAAGTTATAAGGAATGTTTCAGCCTCGACGTTGAATGAGGTAGACAGTCAGAGCAGAGCTCATTTACATATTGTTGCTGTCAGACTTTACAAGAAAAGCACCAAACCCTTAAATGTAAAATGTACTTTTTCAAAGTAATTTACTGTTTCTTTTGATCCATTCGCCATCGATTTTGACTCTGTAAAAAATGTAAAAAAAAAAAATATGAAGATGTGAGGTTTTGGTCCGACAACCACAGTGTGTTAGTCTTAAAGGCCCAATAACAACACGGCCTGTTTAATTCTCAGGGATGCAGAGTCAAGAGGTTGTAAAAGGGTCCCGTAAACATGAATTTTGACACTTTTTGGCATGTAAAACCACACACGAAGCTGACAGACAAGGTGTGCTGTGAAATTCCAACAGCCATGCTACAGTTACATCACATCTGACAGCACCTGGATCAACTTGTGTCTGTTACGGTTGCTAAAATGCCGCAACAGCTGTCATCATAAGCCGTCACAGTTTGACTCTTGGCTCTGTGCTTGAGTTTGGCTCGTTAGCACTTCGAGTTTGACTTCTCACCACCGTGTTTTTTTTTCACTGCCTCTATTATTAGGTCGGCACTACCTGGCCTGAGTTACTGCATGAGAACAGGAGGCGGCAGACGCACGTTGCATCACTTTAGAACCACTAGGTTGTACGACCGGACAAGAACCATAGGGGTCATGCACCAGGGCTTTGTATTACATTGCATGTGTTCTGGACTGGTTTTGATGTAGAAAACAGTGGCCTTTTCTTCCCAGCAGGAAATGGGAATGATGCTGATTTCCATAGCGTAAAGTGCCAGACGGCTTCCATTAGCCTGTTTAGCTGAATGAGTGGTATGAGCCGCTGCCTTGTAATTAAAGGCTTGCCGGTTGAAGTAGACACCACAGGAAACTGAGCTGGATTCACAAACAGTGGGTTTAACGGCCCTCGCCCCTACATCGAGCCTGGTCGTCGCAACTGAAAGAGTCAAATAACACTGAGCTGCTCCAGGGGTGTTGTAGTAGAGGCTGGCACTGAAGCTATTTTCACACTAGATACAAAGGGATGGATGGGTGGATGGATGGATGCAGTAGTGTTTCTGGCCTGAAGCTGTAGGAGTGTTGCTTGATCTTCATCCCCACCTCTCTTGAATTCAGGACCACAATGAATGTCGGGGGGGGGGGGGGGGTGGTATCTTAACTAAGGTTTCAAAACAAAAACTTAACTACAGTACCCAAAAAAAAGTGTGTGTGTGTGTGTGTGTGTGTGTGTTTGGGGGGGGGTGTTGGTGTCTCTGTGGCAATATCTGCAAACACCACTGGATGGAAGGACGGAGAAACACATGGGGCCCTATTTTGCGCCAACAGCATTGAGACGCAAAGTGTTTTCGCTAGTTTAATACCAGCACACTCCTCTGCTTCACGCCATGTGCACAGGTTTTCAAAAGAACGGCATAATAAATAATGTGTGTGTTTCCTTCTCGTCGCTGATTTTTAAACGAGGCGAGGCAGGGAGCATTGTTGGCACGTTGCCATTTTAAGGCAGTGTGATGACGTTTTGCTTTCGACCTAAAACGGCGTCTAAAGTCGGCGGCGCATTATTAAACCGTATGTAAGCGGCGAGTGTTAGTGACGTGCAGCTGCATTAATGACACTGAAAGGCTCTGGTGGAACAGAGCCGCTCCCGTAAATGATGCGCTCTCACGCTTTCACCTCGTGCACGAGCAGCAGGTTCTGCTTCCTCACCGAACACCCGTCTGGTTTAAACACGTCATTATGATAGCTCCACCATAGCTCCGCCCCTGCCTTTTTAAGGGTGATGTAACGGCCCATTCTGATTGGTTAATTGCATGTTAAGCCCAAATGCACCACTGAATAATTAAGAGAGTTTTGCACTTTGCACTGCTCTGATCTTTCCGCTGTCAAATTGCCAAACTGGAATTAGACACGCCCATAAATTTACACGTTGCGTTAGAGGACATTCTCCACATTAAAAAAGGTTTATTTACAATGAACCACTTCAGATCAAGCCACTTTGAATGACTGATGTTTAGTTTAATCCCTGGGTTTTGCTCAATTTTAAAATACCAAAAGGTTTAAAAATACCAAGAAGTCTGGACAATGGACACCGTGAAAGGTTCATTAAGGCCCTGTGGGTCTGAATTGGACTCTATCATGACTCATTCTCGACTTGTCACAGTGTTAGACTTGTCTAGCAAAGGTGGCCCGAGCCCTGTTTTCTGCTCTGATGCTGGACTCCCCTGCACCCGTAAGCGTATAGGTATTGGTGTGTTGAGTTTATGCACTAAAGGTCACTATTGGAATAAGCATTTACTAACGTTTCTATAGTTTCATGCCTGTTGTCAAAGAAAGGACACCTTATGCCTAATGAAAAATGACCCTTGTCCACGTGCAGTGCGATG
Organism: Arnoldichthys spilopterus; assembly: GCA_037974385.1. Taxonomy (NCBI): domain Eukaryota; kingdom Metazoa; phylum Chordata; class Actinopteri; order Characiformes; family Lepidarchidae; genus Arnoldichthys; species Arnoldichthys spilopterus. Next base: position 6,427 of record JBBPDA010109788.1, read on the forward strand.
AGCGTACAGGAGAAATGCATCTGGGACAGAAGAACGTGCACACAGTAGAAGAGAAAAGGCCTAATGTACTCCTTCAGCTCCCTCGAGTGCCCCATTCTGCAGTTTGTGCATTCCTACGCTCTTATGTAACAGACAGAGATGTCACTGTTCCTGAGAGAAGCAGCAATATTGGAGCCAAACACCAAATAAAAAGTTTAGACACTGAATAATAAGCTGCGGTTTTTCCGCGATAATTGTCAGCGTAACACTGGAGAAGCGGTTTCTCACTGAGCTGAAACGTTGGATTGGTGTGCAATTACATTAGTCTGGTCTGGTTGAAGGTGCTATGATTTGCATATTTCATTTGAGTTATGAATCATATTTTAATTGAGCAAGGTAGGTGGAAACAAGCGTGAGTACACTTGATGGAGGCTTTCAAGCAAGGTGTCAAGTTGACAGGTTTGCGGTTGGATGAGCTCATATGTCCATTTTATGACACAACATTGGAGGAATCCATAAACAAAGAGTGGGCAGCTAAAGGCCCACAGTTGTTTGTACATTTTGGCTGGCACGGGCTCATGACGTGCCTGCAGTTATTGATTAACTAGGACATTCAGCTAACAGCAAACAGCATGAAGTTGTTTCGCTCTAGAACCGGCCTGTGTGAGTGCAGAGCCACGTTTCAGACCAAAGAGAATATAGACATGAGCGTCAAACCCTAACTATAAAACATCTTCAGTGTTTATGACACTAGTGCTGTTTTATTACAGTTTAACAGCACAAAATTGATCAGAAATCCTCCTAAAACCGCTGAAGAACCCAAAAAAGTGTTGGCGCCCTGCTGAACACCAGGGAGGGTGGTGGTGGTGGGGGGGGCTGTTGTGAAAGTGCTTTGTTCATTTGCTTCTTGTGCCAGTTTTGCTTTGTCAAGCATATGCGATGGTAGAATGACAGATGTGTTGTACAGCGTTGCAGGACAAACAGCCAGTGTGTATTTGTCAGAGCTTCAGTTGCTGTTGGCTGTGTGACGCGTGTTCTCTCTGATTTATTCCTTTATCCACTTTTACATGTAAAACAGTGAAAATATAAAGCTCTGAGTGTAAAGTGAATCAGCTTTAACACTGAACTGGCAGGAATGTCAGAATCTGGTCATAGAGAATAGATTAGTAGTTCTCTCTCTGAAACACACTCACTAAACCTGGTAATTATCAGGTGAGTGTAACCAGGTGTGTTTAAGCAGGGAAATCACCAAACTGTGTTGGACACACAGCTGGGCACTCTTGGGCTATCCTGTGCTGGGTCCCAAGAGTTTCAAGTAGGGTTACACTGATACGTGCAGTTATTGGGTTATAACAGTGTTGAGTTTGAGATACTTGCTAACAAAATTCAGCCATAAATAAGGAAGAACATGTCATGCAGGGCCAACACTGAGGTATACCCAAGGACTACATTTCCCTACACTGAGGGCCCAGGTGTGAGTGCTCATTAACAACAATTAGTGACATTGTGGAGGCTGCAAATGCAGACAAATTGAAGTGACACTTGAATGTGAGTGCTAGGTAAAGCAGTGAAACGGACAAGCTTCACTAACAAGGCCTAGAAGCGTTCAAATGAAAGTCTGCGGTCATGCAGCCTGTGTTCTACACCACTGGTAGAACTTCCAGTTCTAGTTCTTCTACGTCTGTTGGCATTTTCATCTGCGCTATCATGCCCCGAATATTCAGCAGTCAGATTTCGCAGGCTGGTTTGTGTTTCGTTTGGAGATGCGGACAGTGGGTTAATCATTCCAGGCGGCGCTGCGAGAATCTAATTATGATAACCTTTTAAACTGAGAGTAGAACAGGAAGTCTCTTGCGGAGAGGGGGCAACTTGTGGCGCCCGTTCTGCACTTATTGCACCGATGAAGGGACGACTTCCAAGTAACGGCAGCCAAACTAAGTGAAAGCTATTACAGAAATATATTGGTGAGAAAATGTCACTGGCTTTTTGCAGATGCAAACTGTCCAGCCACATCTCCACCTCCTGTGATTCATGTTATTATGACATAACTTAATAAACGGCCTTGAAATTACTGTTCCGTCGTTACATTTCCAAGGACATTTATCTGCTCTTTATAGTCAGGACAGGGCTTGGGCCTCACTTTAACCATTTTGGTCCCGTCATGTGTTTCCCACCTGCTTCTGTCTGGGGAATTATGGATTTTTGAAGCTGCTCAGGGGGCAGCGGTGATGCAGTGGTTAGCTCTGTCGCCTCACGGCAAGAACATCCTGGGTTTGATCCCCGGCTCGGCCACGGGTGCCTTACTGTGCAGAGTGTGTGAGCTCTCCCAGTGTTTCCTATGGGTTCTCCGGTTTCCTCCCACAGTCCAAAGGCTGCAGTAGGTTGACTGGATGCTCTAAATTGCTCCAAAGAAACTGAGTTTATTCATGTTTTCAGCATCAACGAAGGACTTGTTGCAGTTTGACTTGCTGGACTTGCCGTCACGGTCCAACGCCTTGAACACTAATTTTAACCATCTTTGGACGCAAGCCAAATTTTGCAGCATCTTATACCCAGCCTCCCTGCAGGCCATGTGGATCCTTTCCTCAAGCTGTGATGGGGCTTAGGCAACCTGAAGTCGGTACAGACAGAGCTTTATCACTCTCTGAAGCATCCGCTGAATCGAGCTTTTGTTGATGCTGATTCCATTGCAGCCCTCATGGTGGTCTTTCTCTGGCTTTGCGCGAACGCCTCCTCCAGGAGTTGGGTGTTTTCATCGGTAGTGGTAGTAGTAGCAGGCCTTCTGCTGCGTGGTTTGACAAAAACAGATCCTGTTTCGAGATACCTGCCACGGCCATAAAGCTTCTTAAACTTGCACTGAACTGCAGTCGGGACTGAAAAACCTCTTGCCAAGCAGCAATATAGCGACGCTGCTCCAATGTCAATCGTTGAGCCATGGTTAAAGGACGAAAACGCAACTAACACCTCAAAGCCTAATGTTGTCATATGCTGATGGCCTCAAGTCTCTCCAAATCTTATCTAGAACGAAACAGAAAAAAGGAAGTGTGTCGAGACTTTTGGGAGGACCTGTATTTATAAAATATTATTTCATATTTATTGTACAAATACATTTTATCTGCTCTGTCACCCTTTTATTTCCCATTGATGTTATTCATAAATTGCATGTTTGCCTGTTTTGGATGGAGTTTTTGGATGTGAGCTTTTGAATCTCTTCAGACCCACAGGTCGGCGGGACCCCTAAACAGGCCTGAACAGACTGACAGACAGACAGAACCATCACTTTCATGGTGGTAAATAGAACCATCGGCCTTAATTCCCCTACTGTAGTGATCCACAGACAGAAGGAAGACAAACTGCAGGAAAGTGAAGGGACAGACAAGGCATGCATGAAAGTTAGTCAGAGAGAAAGAGACAGCGAGAAAGTGAGAGCGAGAGAGAAAGAGAGAGAGAAAGAGAGAAAGAGAGAGAGAAAGAGAGAAAGAGAGAGAGAGAAAGAGAGAGAGCGCGAGAGAGAGCGCGAGAGAGAGCGCGAGAGAGAGCGAGAGAGAGAGAGAGAGAGGGAGAGAGAGAGGGAGAGAGAGCGAGAGAGAGAGAGAGAGAGAGAGAGAGAGAGAAAGAAAGAGAGAGAGAGAGAGAGAGAGAGAGAGAGAGAGAGAGAG
>JBBPDA010109789.1:0-10062 GCA_037974385.1 Arnoldichthys spilopterus
AGTTATTTCTGTGACCATTGTGAGTTTTTCTTTCATTGACTGAAGGGTACCAACAATTTTGTCCACGTGTGTAAATTGCAAAGATTCTAGTAAGATTTTATATATTTTTTATTTCATTAACCCTTATATTTTTTAAAAAAGGAAAGGAAGTTCCCACACAAATGCCTACACAAATGTTAAAATGTTTGTAGCTGATTAACCGATCATTCTATTGTATTTGGTATCATATATTTGCTATAATAAGAAATATAAGAAATATAATGGGAAGAACAGGTTCCCCATAAACTGAGTCTGATTCAGTAACCGCAGTGCCATTTATTCCTTTTAACTCTTAAAATGAAAATTTTTTTCCTCATTTTTTTCTCATTGATTCTAAGAAGACTTTAAAAAATGTATTTGTTTTATACTAATTTTAGAAGCTGTGATTTTAACCTTTTGTAAAATAATAGTAGAATGTAATTAATAAGTGCCTTTCAGGATACCCAGGATTACTGTACAAAGCCTTTAAAGAATAAATGAAAACATAAAATCAAGACCAGCAGAGTGTACACAAATATAAAATGTGAAAATCAGAAATGAAAATCAATTGAGACAAGAAATCATTTCATTTGTTTCATTATTATTTTATTTATCACTGTCACAATTTAATTTGGTGACAAAGTAATTGTTTTTTGGTGCTTCAGCTTTTTTTAAACTCAAAGTCAAGGGGATTGGGTTGTTGTAACTAAACAAGCTGTAAATTTTACTCAGTTTCTTACCCCAATTATAATCATGTGCAAATTCACCCACTAGCCAATACCACCAATGTTCAGAGTGCACACACAGCAAGGCTTCTGCTTACCTGCTCATAAATCTGTGGCAGCTGTTTTTGCATGTGCAAAATGTGTCACGGTTTGTGAACCCTCAAATTGTGTGATTTGTGTGATAGTAGAGTAGTTTGAATAGTTTGAGCATGACTACCTACTTTCCATATACTCATGTTAAGTGAAGTGCAGTACCTAATTTTAAGCTTTATAGTGTTGGTGTTGGTGATCTAATGGCACACCAAAATGAATTGTTTTATTAATCCACAAGATGGTGCTGAGAAGTGTTTTTTTTGTGTGAAAAAAGAAGTGTCATTATATTTCACAATTCTGATTTGCTTTATTAAATAAAACTGAAGTGAGATAAACATAGTATGATATTTATTGGATTAAGCAGGGAATTATTTTTAATAAGTCACAATATATCACGTCATATCACAATACTTAGCATTATGTATAGGAAGTGTGCAAGCAGCCTTCAAGTAATTCCCACCCCTAATTTCCTGTGTTTTTTCCACAGAGTTAATGAAGTTTGGATTGGGAGTTCAGATGGACTATACCTGCTTGACCTGGCTACTTCAGAGATCCTTGGGATTCTTCCATTTAATGGTATTTTCTATGCAACTGTAAATGCAAATGATGTCTGCCTGCTTGTTTGAGAGTGTTTTTGTGCATTTTATATGTAAGCCATACGGGCGGCCATTTAGGGTTTGTTTATGAAAAAAATGAGCTATAAACCTTGACATAAGCATGCCAGTTTGAAATGGAAACAATTAGGCCTAATAAGGCACATTTTCAAAGTCGCATCATAAACATCTGTCCCTCTGTGCTTCCTTTTGTGTTTCAGCAAATGTCAATTATTAGCAACATAAAGTTAAGCTGTGTTTTCTTCACTTCAGACCTTTTAGTACCAGTACTAAAGTAGGCTTAATCTACTTAAACTGCTTAAACACTCTACTCCACTCTCTAAAGGTCCAAATACACAGGTAACAACATGAGCGTATGCTTTAAACCTTCTGATTTTATTCTTATATTTTTAACCTTTTTGTTTGCCACTTTAGTAGCACTTGTGGTCTATTTTGCCTAACACTGGAGCACTTAAGATGGAATGGAAAATTTAAATAAGAACCTAATGAATAAGAAGCCAACTTCAGATTGGTCGTCTCATTTGCCTAACACTTTAGCATCACTTCACCAGCACTTCTACTCCCTACTTCCACAACCCCCACTCTATTGACAAATGATCTTGGAAAATGGCCTAGTGGTTAGGACACTGCCCTTGGGCCCTGAAGGTTGTAGGTTCAAGTCCCAGCACAGGCACTAGTAAGGTATCATCCCGCTGCACTGCTCCCTGGGCGCTGTTGAGAGCTGCTCGCTGCTCCATGTATGCATGTGTGATGGATTAAATGCAGAGGTCACATTTCGTTGTGGTGTTTGAGGTGTGTTCACAATGACAAATAGTCACTTTCACTTGATATCCCAAGTGTACGTATGTTACAGTTACACATACGTAAATTACTAAATACATATCCAGGTTTTTCTTATAGATTTTCTTTTCAGGCTGAGTGGTAGATTTAACCAGTGTAGTTGTGCAAATGTAATGTCAGCATTATGCAGAATTATATAAAAAATCCATCTAGTACACTAGCCATATGAATACACTGAGTTTTATGTTCTCTATAAATTTTGTGCAACTGTGAAAGAGTTCTTTTATAGTCAGTTAATTCATATCACAGAAATAACTGAGCAAATGCTTTACCAGAAAAACTAGAAATCCAGCAATAAAAGAAAAAAAAATATTCTATATTCTTATTTGTATATGTACTTTAATGTACAAAACATCATAAATAATTCATTTATACACAATCATTCTCCAACCTCTCTAAATCTCTTAAACATACCTTTTTATTACTGTTAATTTAAGACATTTGTTAAATGTATGTTATTTAAGACATAAATGTTAAATACCTCTGTTTGACTGCCTGCCCTATATTTAATGCCTCATGCAGTATGAATGGGCAGGGCTATACTACCGTAGGCTGAATAAGTGGCTATGTAAATGGTTTGGTTTTGGTGACAGTGACTTCAAAACTGGATGTTGTTACATATGGACTGTATATATTAAGTAGTTAACTTTTAACTACTTTCACGTTTTTCATGATAAGGGCTCTTTAAAGCCTTCTGTGATTAAACGCAATTCTGCAATCTTGTACAATCTCTTACAATAGGATAAGTCTGTGAATAGCTCTACACCAAACCTGAGATCTGAATTTAGTGCATATTTACATTTGAAATAAAAAAATCAAGAATTTTATTTTGTCCAAAACTTGGGCACCTTTAACACATAAAACCAAACATTCAGAAACGTATGGGTGAAGCTTACTGAAGAAGATTTTTTCAGAATGGAATTCATTCCATGATTTTTCAGTTCATCATAATATTGTTTTTCCTCTAAAACTCACTTATCAAAGCAATAAACATAAGGTTTCTTTCTCCCACCCTAAACTTATGGGTCCTTCTCCCAACCTAGACTTTCCAGGTCTGAGCATTTCAATGGCTGGGTCATGGGCTGCCTCACAAGGACACAGTAACAGTGTAAGTAGTGTACTGTAGTTTTCATTGTGGAATCTGTGTTAGTCGTTTAATGCTGCTATTAGTAACTATTGGTAAAAGATGTTATCTGTCATGAAAATAAGTATATGCTTGAAAATACTCTTAAAATGTGTAGACCGTATCGGTTATGTTTTAATATAGAAATATTAATAATAGGAAAACCTTTTAGAAATGCTCATACTCTCATGTCATAAAATGTTTGAAGCTCTGTGACAGTTTGTGTTTTTCAAAGTTATGGCAGTTTCAGTCTTTTCTTATTGTTTCATTATGAACTATGAATATTAAAGGTTTGTGAATCAAGTCTGTATGGAAAGTGCTTAAAAAAGCCTAAAGCATGACACATGTACTGCATCTTACGTATTTTTACAAGCCTGCGTTTAACAGATTTCTGTTTCATGAGAACAGGATAAGTTGAGACGTAAAGCTTTTACAAGGTTTGGCTGCAGTTTGCAACCTGAAGGAAAAGCTGGGCTTTTTTCACTTTTTCAACTGTGAAGCAGTTATGCTTTAGCGCACGTTGTTACAAGTACAAGTTCAGTTTATTGATCATATGTATGTTAATGTTGGGTCAACGGTACAATGAAATGTGTTGGACAAGAAGAACCAGTAAATTTAGCAGAAGAACATGATTGATAAGAATGAATATAAAATAAAATCTAAAATAAAAGGGGAAATAAAATAAAATAAATTATATTTATTTATATAATATATATATAAAGAATATTTACACAAATATATAAAGGAACCATGGGAAGGGCACATTGCGTAAAGTGTGATATGTTGGCTATGTATATGTTTTAACACACACACTCTTTCTCTGTCTCTTTCTCTTTCTGTCTTTTTCAGATGTATTGTTTGGTGTCCTCTCTGTTTGATACCAAAGTGACCTTTCTTGATGTTGATGTCACTAATCTACATAGCCTTTATATCCACCCTGGGAAAGAAAGCCTGTCTGTGTTGCCCAGGTAAATGTGCATAGCAACTTTAACCATTTAGTTTCAAGAAATTCTTTGATTTCCATTTTTTTAAGCTCACATTACATTTCATGTAGGAGCATGATCTGTTTTTACAGTCTCTCTATATAAATTATTATAACGTACAGATTATAATGTACAGGCCACCATTGCTTTCCATAATTTTTCAACTGATTAAATTATTGTTAATTTATAAATTTCTTTATAAATGATACAACATATGGTCAAAAGTTTGTGGACACTTCAGTACGGCCCATTTTACTGCAAGTGTTTGTCTATGGAGATTGAAAGGCTATGCGCTTAATTTTATACTCATGTTACAAATGGGTGTGGTGGAAATACCCAACCTCAGTATTTCCTTTGGCCATATAATGTATCAACACAAAAACTGTATGGCTAAGTGTCCTGTCACTCAAGACTCTAAATCAAAGAGAGTTTAACTGTTTGCAAGATTTTACATTGCACTAGGAAATAATAACCTTATGAAGCAGTAGCATGGGTTGCCTTTCTGATATTCTTAGCTGCACAATATGCTTTCCAGATAAGGTTCCAGATGAGATCCAGCTTTGTAAAAAAAGGTGTTCCTGACTTTGACCTGTCAGCCAGTCCATCAAGGAGGGGCCATAGCACATTAAAGTGCATGGTGCATTTGGACTGTCCTTATAATCTAATAAAGTTGGATTCGTTAGTTCACCAAATCGTAAAAAAGGGTTAAATAGTAAAGTTATGTCACAAAGATTCACATACCTTCTGGGATTTACCAGTGAAATCACTCTGTGAAAAAAATGTGTTTATTTTTGTTTGCCAAGTCATAGGGCCTGCTTGTTTAATTTATGTTGCAGTTAATTATGAAGAATTTTATGTAAAAATTGAAGTATACAGTGAAGATTGAATTGTTTGCTAGCCTGGCCTACTGTGGTTCCATGATAAGAGATTTTGTCATGTCATGACATCACAACATGACGTAAGAATGAGTAAGAAGCCAGTTAAACAGACATCTGGTATTTCTTTAGGAAACACCGTAAAGTTACACAAGTACATGTAACTCTTTCATTCAACCCCCTGTATTTATTTATATTGGCATGTAATTGTACAAGAACATGTTGCTCTGTCTCCTAGTTACTATTTTATGTGTATTGCGTTTGTGCTAATGATTCAATAACGCCTTTCTGGAAAGTCAGGATGTGTTTGGTAGAGAAGACACGGTGGAGGAGAGCGATAGGGGCAATGTAGGGACTTGTTATTTTCTTTTCACATATTATTTAGAATTTTGGGGGGGTTTTGATGGAGAATTATCTGCTTGTCATTTAGAATTTGTTGCAAAGACTTACAGGTGATGGAGAATTATTGTGCATTTATTATTTGGAACTTACATGTGCAAATAAAACATACAGACAGTTTTTATTGCCATCATGAATCATGGTTAAATTAAACTGTGAACACATTGTTTAAAGATATTATATGAAGGAAATACAAATATGCATAGTTTTCTTAGCAGTTCTAAATATCAGACACAAACGATCATTTCTGTTCCTAAACAAAACCTGTTTTCCACCAAAGCCTTTGACGCACAGAGACCCAGGTTATGACGTAATAGCCTCTCACCCCAGTATGCCCCCCCTCCCCCCCTGTTGGCATAAAACCTACACCCCTGGCAGTATCTTTGTGGGAAATGTATTTTAAGGGCATTTACAATTGCACCTTTTATGAGATTTTGACTGAAACTTGTATCAGTAGAATCAAATCTACTCTGTGGTGTGTGGAGATCTAGCAAAGCTATCAAGCAGCATTTGCACTGTTTAACACTGGTTTAACAACTGTAGAGTGGAAGGTTTAACATTTTGTCCTTAATTTTATAATCATGTTCAGAACTGATTTATTTGGCATTTTATTAGACAAACAAAACAGAATTTGACACTGTCGCAATTTTAATATAGCATCATAGCAGTTATACCACCCAACTCTTAAACTGGCAAAAACTCTGAACCTAGGTGCTTTGCAGCTTCCTCAAGCTGGAAAAAACATACCTCAACTGTCAACTGGCTCCAGTCTTTCAGTTTTAGATTTTATGTTGATGAGTGAGCAGTTTTACATGCTAAAAAGTGAGTGTTCAGCTGCTACTATGGGAAAAGCTATGTTTTTTATTCCCATGCATTGATTTGTATGTGTATGTCTGTGTTTTCAGCTCCCCTCCATTGCCCACATCACCTTTAAATGCTGAGCTGAAGAAACGAGAGCCAACAGCTACAAAAAATACAGGTTCTTAGAATTCTTTACCTCCAAGCTAATTCTAAACGGCAGGTTTAACATTATGGGTTCTACATTTCTCATAGCAACTCTAGCTTAAAGACAAGCTGAAATACAATTCTATTTCATTTTTTACCTTGCATGTTGAAGTCATGTTAAGCACAGTCCATCATACCATACGAATTTAAAGAGAATATTCTAGTTTTCCTGTTATTTTTTAGAAAAGTAAATTGTAAATGTTAACCTAGCAAGTGTTAATGTGTTAGCAAATCCTTTAGTAAATGTTTGAATTTTAAGCCTCACTCTGATTATTAATTGTCTCTTTAGATAAGGTGACTATTATATAAATATTGAAATATATATAAATTTATATAAATACATTTTATATAGGATTTCCTTTCCTGAAATGAGATATAAGAAAAAAATATTTCCAAAAATTAAATTTAAATTTTTTTAAATTCTTTTATAATACAGTTTATGCTAGTTAAGAACAGCAAAAAGAGATAGGAGGACGGGTAGGGAATAGCATGGAAAGTGGAGGAGTTAAATGCAAGTGCATGACATCAGCATTGGCCCCAAAACCACAAAAGTGGACTGCCCTACTTCTTACTTTCCATACTGCTTCATACTTATCTTTTGCTTCTGGCCAACACATTATTAAAACTAAAGGAAGTGAGGGTATACATTGTAAATGTCTGTTGTCCTTCATCAATGGTCAGTTTCTGGACACTGTTTGTTGGATATTTTTGGATGATGGACCGTTCTCAGTCCAGCAGTTATACTGAGGTGTTTAAAAACTCCACCAACACTGCTGTGTGTGATCCACTCTGAACAGCACACACTTACACCTACTGTGCTGAGACTGATCCAGCACCCAAATAACACCTGCTCATTGATAGTCCTGCTTATTGAAGGTGAAGTGAAGATTTGTCATTGTAAACACACATTGTCGGACCACAGCGAAATGTGACCTCTGCATTTAACCCATCACACGGGCACACATGGAGCAGCGGGCAGCTATCAACAGCACCCGGGGAGCAATGTAGCAGGACGGTACCTTGCTCAAGGTTACCTCAGTAGTGCGTGTGCTAGGACTCGAACTTGCAACCTTCAGGTCCCAAAGACAGCGTCCTAACGACGAGGGCACCACTGCGCATTATGGCAACTATGAAGGTGGTTAAGTGGTTAAGTGGCTAACAAATTCTCCAAAGAATTACAATGATGAGTATACATACCAAGTAGGTGTACAAACCCAATATTGGGACATAAAAATACATTTCTGCAATTTGTAAATTCTTACATTTCTCTTTTTATTATTATGAAAGTACAGAGACATAACCTTTAATGGTTTGGAGAAAATTTGAATTTAATGTCTGCAACACACTAAAGAAAGTGGGGAGGGTGGCAAAATAAAAGTCAGACGTTTATAGAATATTCAAGATACGTTGTTTTAAAAAAGGTCCACAACAAGCAGGTAAAATAGTAACAGGGGTAACCAAAAAAATAGTAACCAAAGGCATCCTTCATGCTACTATGTTAAATACATGTGCATAGGCTTCGAGTACTTGGTAGTACCATTGTCATTTAACACAGTGACAATGAAACAAGAAATGCAATGTTAAACACCATTACTCGGCAAGAAAGCCTTACATTGAATCTATGCAGAAATGCAGTCAAACTCTCTGCGCTCAAGCTCAAGAACAAAAAAGGGTGATGTGGTCTGATAGGTCCGTGTCAGCTTCTTACCTGTGTGAGTCACCTGTGTCTTAGCAAAAGGTGTAAAAGCACCAAAAGACATCTGTCATGGAATGAGGATGTATCAGTGCCCACAGTGTGAATGTACAATTGATGCTTAATTGATAATATTGGTATTTTAGAGAGACATATGCCAACAGAACTGAGCAAAATTCTACTTGGAAAACTGCAGCAATTTGTATCCTCAGTAGATAATTAAAAGTGTAATTAAATGGAAAGTAGATGTAAACATGCTTCTGTCCCAAATTTTTTTTGAGTGTTACAGGCATCAAATTTTACATTTGTTTATATTTACCAAATACATTTAAGTTGGTCATTTAAACATTAAACATTTTTGTGCTTTCTTTGTACTTTTCTTTTTTGTTTTTTATTGCATTTTTGGGGAAAATTGGGTTTGTACCTAATAATGGCTTCTTAGTGTGCTTACTATGTTTATGAATTATAGCAAAATAACAGTAATAGCCATAGATTTCTTAGTATTTAAGTAACTACTCACTAAACTCTGTGAACTTGTTTGAATGGGAGGTGAGCAGGGAAAACAGCAAAATATGCAGTTCTGTTATTGAGAATCTTTTGTTGGCAGAACAATGAAACTATGAAATTGTATGCTGAAGCATTAATATAGCTGGAAAAAAAGGTTTACTGGATAGAAAGGATGTCTCTAAAAATGATGGTGACATACTTTTTATGAATAGTACAGACCTGTTACTGGTGACCCTTTGCTGGTGACCCATTTAAAACAGCAAAAAAGTGGCCATGGAAAAACACCATAATTTGCTTTTGTTAAAGCCCTTATTCAGTAGTTGGTTCACAGTATATCATAATTGTCTCTCTTGTTCAGAAGAACAATGTAGAAAATGTGGAGATAAAAACGTCTCAAGGGACATAAATTCACATAGACTTTTAATAGATATTTATGTTTTATTATTTATTTTATTCTCTTCTTGTTTACACAATTGAATAAAACAATAAAAATAGCTTTTGGAGATTAGTTTGTACTATTTAAAGTCATATTATGTAACATATTAAGATTTATAAAACAACAGTTGTCTTGTAGCAAAAGTACATCACCATGCAAGTGTCCACTGTTGATGAATGAGGTAGAGGCTAGTAAATTGTGCAGCAACACGTAAGCTGCAGTCAGTAATAGTAAATCCTGCCAATATGGCAGGTGTACATTATAAAATGTCCAAAGAGTAGATAGAAAGTTTGTATACCTAACAATGTGGCAATTTCTTGTAGAAGTGTTCTCTTTATGTCTTCTAGGTGTGAAAAATCATGCCTTGGTCTTCCACACAGTGGTGAAATCATCAGGATACACTGTGTCTCCTCAGTAAGTCAGAAACCCTTAAATTATTTGTTGTCAATTAGGCTATTATAATATTATATATAAAATATAAAATAATATTTTTAGTAAATTGTTTATATTAAAAAATGCATATATATGCATGTAGTATATACAGTGGGTATGGAAAGTATTCAGACCCCCTTTAATTTTTCACTTTTTGTCATATTGCAGCTATTTGCTAAAATCATTTAAATTAATTTTTTCCCTGCTTAATGTACACACAGCACCCCATATTGACAGAAAACATTTTTTTTAATTGTTGCAGATTTATTAAAAAAGAAAAACTGAAATATCACATGGTCCTAAGTATTCAGACCCTTTG
>JBBPDA010109790.1:0-10062 GCA_037974385.1 Arnoldichthys spilopterus
GAGAGAGAGAGAGAGAGAGAGAGAGAGAGAGAGAGAGAGAGAGAGAGAGAGAGAGAGAGAGAGAGAGAGAGAGACCTCCATTTTGGCAGCATATAGATGGTCGCATTACAGGCTAGCTTGCTTATTTATGAGCGAGAGAGTCTAATGCACTTTAGCTGTGTGATAGGGGCGCGCGGAGGCCGACGAATGCTAATCAAAAGAGCCCATGCTGTTAGCGCTGGAGCCGGGCCACGCCAGCCCAGCACGGACGCCCAGATGGACGGTCGGCTAGATGGGGAGGGAGGGTTACGGACCAAAATGTCTGAAAAGCGGCTTGTGGGCGAAACGGACAGCGGCCGATTTATTGGCGCGGGCGCGGATAGATTGGGGAAGGAGCTGTTGGAAAGAAGGTAGTGTTGCAGGCTGCCATTTTCTTGTAAGTCTGCAGATGCACGTCTGCTGCCGCCAGACTTGGTATAGCGCCGGCTGCCAAATCGGCACAAGCGCTTAAATTTTATTTATTTTTTTTTTTTTTGGGGGGGGGTTTTCCTTTTTTGTGGTTTTTACTTACATTCATTAAGGGGTTAAGGGGCAGTGCAGAGGATTTTGGAAGAAAATATATATATTATTTTTAAAAAGCATGAAAAAGTTGTGAAAAGTGTTCAGTACTTCTCCAAATAGGAAATTTTACCACTGACACTGTCGCAAAACAAGCTTAATAGACCCAGAGTTCAAGCCACTAATGAAAGTCATGATTGCTTTCTGTTCTTGTTTGTTCACCTTGCCATGTGCTCCTGTGTTCCTGCTCTAGCCCTGCCTCTGACTCTGTACAGCTGTCCTGTGCTATTGACTCTGCCCTTTCCAGGCGTTCAGTGTTACATGTAGCTTTTTAGGCTCCGCCTCTCATATCTGCAGCAGTAAGTTCTGTTGTTGCGTTCCCTGTTGTTTTCCCTGTTCTACATCCCAGAATTCTTCTCCTTCTGCTTTCTTTCATTTATTTTACCGCGTTTATTGGGTAAATAATCTGTATTTTTACTTGTAAACTCTCAAACTTGCAAAACACTCACATTTACTTCCAAGCACCCAAAAAACATAACATTAGCCAAGTCTAAATGCTGAAAAATGTGTCAATTTTCGACATTTATACTTTGCTTATTTAATGCAAATCATTGAGCTTTTTTTCAAGGAGTAGAGCAAGTGATACAGTATCATCTGTCAATCTTTCACTAATTAGCACTACATAAAAAACGAGTAAAAAAATTTTTTTACTACTGACAGTTACCTTAATAAAGTTATTAATCTAATTATTTTCTTATAACCGTTTCAATGAGAAACTTGATATCTTGACTAGTGTTAAACAATATTAAATTCTAGCGTTTGTAACATGTTAATTTATATTGTTTATGAAAAATATATTATAAAATATATTTACAAAAGCCTTATTTTACAAAGTTCCTTTGTTTTAATGTCTTTTAGTGTTATTTTTACTAATACCGTCAGGATAACTGTCGAAAGTATGGTTATTAGTGGTTTAACAACTTTAACAATTTACGTTAGCATGTTAGCGAAGGAAAGTAAAAGGCTGTATTTTGAAACAAAACAACTGGCTTTGGTTTTCTAAATGTTGGTAAAATCTTATACAATGACAGATTTGTACTGTAGAATCACTTTTCACCCATCTTGCCATTTTATTGCAGATTTTATGAATTGTTTAATGCCAGCTACATCAACATTTAGGCTTATTCCCATTGCTTATTCCAGCAAACCATCAGATGTCACAATATTGTCAGGTGAAATGGCTTAAGAAGTTGACGAAGGTGCTCTTTACGAAAGCCGATGCTTGATAAGACTGTATTAATGTTTATGTAGGTTTCTCTTTTGAGAGTTTAGGCACATGTAGCTTTTCTAAAGAGAGCCAGTAAATTCACAAATGCGAGGAAGCCTCAGGATCGGGAACTGCTGAACATTGATCAGGCTCGTTCGTGGTTTTCGTGGTTTTATTGGTTTTATTGCTGTTTTATGTGGATAATAAGTGTTTGGCGCTGTCTCTGTGTTGGAATGTGATTTTTCCGTTGTGTTGTTTGACCTCTCGCTGCATTGGTTGATGTTTTATAACGGTTTTATTGTTCCGGTTGTGCCGTGCCTGCGATAGCGCCATCTTGTTTATGTAAAAACACATTTTTACAGATTACTAAAGAACAAAAACACATAGAATCGTCAAATTTGGTAGGTATGTGCTCTGGAGGTCAGAGAATCAAGTAATGTCTAGATTTTGGTGTTTAATCCAGTAGATTAGTTATGAATCCTGATGTTTTAAATGACAATTGTGTTTTGTACAGAGCTGTACGACCACCAGGGGGCAGTACAAATAGGGTTAAGAAGGGCTGGGATGGTGACCCATAAAAAAAGGCACAATTTGTAAAAAAAAAAACCCAAAAAACTAAAAATACATTTTTAATGGAAAAAAACACAGGTTTATTACAGGTCTATTCAGTATATCTAGGGCAGTTGTCATGGGCTGAATTCAGTCAGATTACCATATTGAGAGAACAAGTCAACAGCGGGAGAACTTTCCCACAAAGCTCAAGAAAACGTCAATATTCAATTTGCTGCTTTCTCGTCTACATAACTGCTTTTGAGTGCTTGGCTTAGCTACGTAATGACCTAGCTGATACATGAGCTAGCCTAGCGGAGAGCCAGCACATTCCATCTCTCCAAGAGGGCACTACCCTAACACAGGGACCGCCCACTTCTTTCTGAGGGCACAGCGGTATTAAAACGGCGCGTTAGCATGACTGCTGCTTCTCTCAGGATGGCTAAACTAGCGCTTCAGTTTCCCGTCCCTGCAACGATTGGCTTCACTGTAATAAGTGGGCTTATTATTTGTCCCTGTGTAAGAGGCTGGTGTGTGTGGCCCAACGTGTGTGTGTGTGTGTGTGTGTTTTCTGTCAGACGTCTCTGCCGTACATCACATCTGCAATGCAGCAGCGTCGGCGGCCTCGGAGGAAGCTCCACGCCCACTGCCTCTGCTCACTGCAGCCATTGTGTGTGTGTGTGTGTGTGTGTGTGTCTGTCTGTGTGTCTGTCTGTCTGTGTGTGTGATTGCTAGTGAGCCATAGGCCAGTCCTCTACCTGCTTGCAACTTGTCTCTTCCAGATCATTCATGCCACCCCCAACACACACACTCTCTCTCTCTCTCTCTTTCTCTTTCTCTCTCTCGCTCTCTCTCTCTCTCGCTCTCTCTCACTCTCACACACACACACACACACACACACACACACACTAAAAAGGTGACATTTAGATGAGATTTCTATGGGACTCCTGGGAGCCACAGGCCTCCCAGAAAAGGAGCAGGAGAGGCGAATGTGTCCCCTCCCACAGGCGGGACAGCAGCGACACCAGCAGTAGCCTTTACATTTCAAAGCCAGTGCAGTGGCACAAGAAAGTCTCTTAACATTTGCATTCGCATTATACAAGATTTTTCATGCCACAAATGTGTGAACCATCAGTGTCATTGTGTAACAGTGCTGGGCCACCAGAGAGGGCGTGCGTTTTTTGTTTGTTTGTTTGTTTGTTTGTTTGTTTTTTAATAATCTGATCATTTCAACCTTCGGAGGGTGCAGACCTCAATGGAAAAATCCAGACGGGAGCAGGATGGTCAAAGCATTAAGCAGGACAAACTTGAATACAGGGCTGTCACGATGTGTGATTTTCTCCACGCGATTATCGTAGCCAAAAAATTCCCAATAGCGATATTATGCCAGTATGTTTGCACGTATGCTTGTATGTATGTGACTACTTCCCACTGTAGCATAGCTCCACCCCCTGGTTTGGAAATTTAAACGTTCTAACGGGTTCTGGCTCTTAAATTTTAAAGTGAGTGGAGGTTCAACATTACAGCAGATACACTTAAGAAAAAAGCTTTTTGTAATTCCTCCTGCTTTACATACACTCTCGCAAAAGCAGGGCCGGCCCATGGCATCGGCAACATGGGCGATTTTCTAGGGTGTTTTATTTATAAAACATGCAACATTAGTACATCGTCTGAAGAAGTGGCCAGATATACAATATTTAAAAAGTAAAATAACATTCTTGCTTAATTCTTGCTGTTGGGAAAGTGCCGTTGTGAAACTGCTGCTGCACACGTGCTGTGGAGAAAGTGCTGTTGTGAAACTGCTGCTGCACACGTGCTGTTGAGAAAGTGCTGTTGTGAAACCGCTGCTGCACATGTGCTGTTGAGAAAGTGCTGTTGTGAAACCGCTGCTGCACATGTGCTGTTGAGAAAGTGCCGTTGTGAAACCGCTGCTGCACACGTGCTGTGGAGAAAGTGCTGTTGTGAAACTGTGGCTCTTCAGCTCAAACCTACTTTTGTCACATTTTGTTGTCGTGAGTGTGTCGTGCAGTGTCAGAAACCTCGAAGGCAAAGTGCTTTAAGCCACCATGCGATTCCTCGCCCCAGTATTTCTCCCGTAGCGACGTTAGCTTCGTGGCTCCAGTTTCAAGCTAAAGTAGCTCCATTATCTCCAGTGATGAGTGTTATCTCAAGCAAGCGGAGTGTGTCCGATGGGTTTTGGCCTGATTTGGACAGATCAGTACGGAGACGACTTTGTCCTGTACCGAGCAGGGTGCATCGATCACAATTTACAGCCCCACGTGCTTGGTGGATCCTGAAAGATGGCGAGGCGGCTTTGTTGTGCTACAACTTTCCTCGAAATCCTCCTGGCTCGGGCCCCCGGTGTAACACCTCTACCTGCTATCGACTGCCTTTATGCCTCTGCAAGCTAGCAGCTAGCACGGAACACAATATAATATAGAGTTGATGGAGTGCGCCCTGCCTTACAAACACACACTTCTTACACCACGGTGGCTCTCCCAGTGGCAGCCGACCCGCCGGGCCAATATCAGCGGGGTTGATTCAGCAGATTTCGATTGGGTGGATATATGAAGGCAGAGAAAGGGGCCGCTGTCTTTATTAGATCACTGTGCGCCGAGGGAAATAGCAGCCATTCTCCGAACCCTCCACACACACACACACACACACACACACACACACACACATGCACAATGACATGTCTATTGTCCTCTCCATTCAGGCAATATTGATACAAATGGAGTGGCTGCCTAAATAAGGGAAGGTGGTCTTTCCTCACTGGTTTGGCTTCAGGGGCAGCACTTACTTCTCCCTGTCTGTGGTGTTTGTGTAGTTGTGAGTTCATAAGCTACAACAATAGGTCAGGATGTGCACGGATCGGCCATAACTGACAGGTGAAGTGAATAGCAAGTGAACAGTCAGTTCTTGAAGTTGTTGTACAGGGAGCAGAAGCGTAAGGATCTGAGCCACTTTGAGTCAGAGCGTCTCCAGAACGGCAGCTCTTGTGGCGTGTCCCAGGTGTGCAGTAGTTGGTGCCTGCCAACAGTGGCCCAAAGAAGTAGAACTGCTGGAGTGGACACACTCAGCATGAGGCAGGTGGTGCTAATGTTATGGCTGATCAGTGTGTGTTCATTCACCCCAGCCTGTGTGGTGAGAGGTGCACGGTTAGTGAACCGGCAGTGACTGAACTTGGGGTAAAATCTCTAATTGTAGCCATCAGTTCAGTCCCTGGGGGTGTTGCACTGATCTGCAGACGAGGTTCCAAAAGAGCACAATCGGCTTCACTCATGCTGGGTCGCTTGCACTGCCCTCCCTCTCCCCCATCTTGGTGTAATCATGCGTGAGGATTTGGATTTCAGTGATCACATTGCAGCTGTAAGGAACTGGCGTCTCAGGAACATGGTTAGAGATTTTGTGTCAAACAGGACGAGGACTTTATTGGAAATGCCGCTGCAGGAGCACATTACTCCAGTTCTGAAGTCTTTACACTGGCTTCCAATCAACTCCAGGACTGAGTTCAAAGTCTTACTCATTGTCTATGTGACGCAAAGGTTTGGGCCCCAAATATGAACTGGAAATGTAGGTTAAACACCAGCCTGAAAGATCTGAGATCAGGAGGAGATGCTCAGCTAGTGGTGCGGAGGTTTGCAAGCAAACAGGGTGAAATGCCGTTTAGTCATTACGCTGCCCCCTGCTGGAACCAGCTCCCCATGGAGATCACATCTGCTCCAACTGTTGCTCCAGCTTCAAAAAGAAACTAAAAACTGCCTCATTTTCTAGTGTTTAATTCAAAATCTCTTTGATCTATGTATTTATTTATTTAACTTTTATCATGTACTTTCTAGATTTTTATGCTTATTTACCCTCTAAATATTTAAAAAAAAAAAAGCCATTTGCTGTAAAGCACACTGAATGACCTGAATGTATATGATGTGCTATATAAATAAACTTGCCTTGCCTGAAAGTGCATGTTGATTGGTCCAGGCGAAAGTGAATGGTGATTGGTCCAGGTGAAAGTGAATGCTAATAGGTCCAGGTGAAAGTGAATGGTGATTGGTCCAGACGAAAGTGAATGGTGATTGGTCCAGACAAAAGTGAATGGTGATTGGTCCAGGCGAAAGTGAATGGTGATTGGTCCAGGCGAAAGTGAATGGTGATTGGTCCAGGCGAAAGTGAATGTTAATTGGTCCAGGCGAAAGTGAATGTTGATTGGTCCAGGCGAAAGTGAATGGTGATTGGTCCAGATGAAAGTGAATGCTAATTGGTCCAGGCGAAAGTGAATGGTGATTGGTCCAGGTGAAAGTGAATGTTAATTGGTCCAGGCAAAAGTGAATGGTGAGTGGTCCAGGCGAAAGTGAATGCTAATTGGTCCAGGCGAAAGTGAATGCTAATTGGTTCAGGCGAAAGTGAATGCTAATTGGTCCAGGCGAAAGTGAATGGTGAGTGGTCCAGGCAAAAGTGAATGGTGAGTGGTCCAGGCGAAAGTGAATAGTGATTGGTCCAGACGAAAGTGAATGGTGATTGTTCCAGACGAAAGTGCTTGTGATTGCTCCAAACCAATGTTTACCCTAATTGGGCCAAACGAAAGTGCACAATGAATGGTCCAGATCAAAGTGAATGTTAATTGGCCCAGATGAAGTAAACAGTGACTGGTCCAGAAAAAAGTCTTTGAAATTGGTCCAGATGAATTTGGGCAGTGATTGGCCCAGACGAAGTGAACGGTGACCGGTCCAGATGAAAGTGCACCCTGATTGGTCCAGACAAAAGCATACATTGACTACTGCTGCCATCTTAAAACTGTGTGAAGCGTTTGCCACGTAAACAGCAGCTCTTAGTGCAACACAAATGGGAAAAACATGGACAAATGAACAAAGTCCAGGCTTCACTGTGCTATTGACACATTTAAGACTGAAAAATCCTGCGTGATCTGGTGTACGGCACTTGTGTACAGATAAACAGTTGCATGGAGAGTGTCCAAGTAGTGATCATTCAAAAATCTGATTTTTCTGCTCGAGTCCCTGACAGCAGTTAAAATGTTTATTTTTCTCATAGAGATCCAAAATTCCCAATATGTGTATGGCACTGACTAGGTCAAAACTGAAGAAGGGCAGTATTCAGAGATTCCTGGGACTGAATACGCTCAGGCTGAAGGAAACGAAAAACAACCCATAAACAAACAAACAAAAAAAAAAACCCTCGGCCAATCAGCTGATGAAAGGGTACTGCCACTGAATGATCAGAGGAACGAAAGGAGAAAATCAGTCCTTCCTTTGGAGGCAGGAAATTGCCAGTGACCTCCTAAGAGATGGGGCGAGTGCTCTTAGCAGCGGACAAAGAAACGTCCACCAAAACAGACCGTTTCCTTTCTCGAAAGTTTTCCAAACTGTACGTATTATTACTCAGCCTACATAAGCGTGTCCCCGCTCGGCCTCGTTCTCCATCCTTGACGTCCACCACACCTGTCCTGGTCGATTGGCGGTGACCTTGACTGTCAGCCAGGCCGCCGGGCATGAGGGGAAGCGTGACTTCTGAAGAACGGCCCTTGGGAATCCATTGCCAGACCCGTCGCTTTCAGTGCCTGAGCCTCCAGCCATGAAACCAAGATAGACGGGACTCGGCAAAGCCAGGATCCATGAGAGCGCTGGAGGCTAGCGCTGCTTTAATGGTCTGCTTTTATCCAGCACCGGCTGGAGGAACCGATTACACTGTGGCTGCTAATGAAGGTGTCAGTGGAGGATTTGACTGGCAGTCGAGATGTTATCGGTACCATCTGTGGGACAGGGATGGGTGATGTTATTCAGAGCAGAAGAAACTGTACGACTGTTGAGGCAGTGAGGTTTGTGCACAGTGTTTAAGCTTCTACCTTATTCATCACACAACCATCAGACCACAGCTGACCAGAAGTTAACTGGATAGTGGAACTGGTATGAGGATTGAGTAGTCGCTGGCTTCTAAGTGTTGTATATGTCTAAATCCCATGCAAAAAGTGCTCTATTCATCACAAACTTTGATTTTGTGACCACAGCCCACAAAGGTTTTGTATTAATAGTGGCAAAACTGGTGAATTTGGTCTTTTCTGGAAAGTTCTAAAAGATTCCGGAAACTTCTGGACAGTTCTCACAGTTCTAGAATATTCTGGGAGTCTACTTAGCATTTACAGTGAATGGAGAATGCTTTTGAAAGCAGATACATTGCAAAATATCATTGTCCTAAACACAAAGGCAACATTTTTACAGCAATTTCCTAGTCATTTTAGGCAGAAAAGACAGAAAACAAGTTTGTACCCAAGAACAAAACCAATATAATTTCTATAACGAATACAGGTCACATGAAGCCACTTTTCCATTGACGACACTCATACTGAAACCTTCAGCATCAGCCAAGACAATATTTTTTTTTTCACACTCAATGGCATTTGTTTTTGCCAAATTTCTACATAATGTAGCCATTAAATTTTGAGCAAAGTCATTCATGGTCCGGGGTGGTATTGTTTACAGTGGTAGCGAATGGAACCAAGTGTCCAAAAAGTTAATGCCTCTAAATATTTCCTCACAGGAAGTTATGGCATGATGTTATTTTACCTGAAAGCATAAACTACAAGGCGCCACCAACATTTATGGGCGTTTCCAAATGCATTTAGCCATTTTGGCAGCAGTAAGCCAGTGCAAGTTGCAAAAAGGTTGTTTTAACGTAATTATTTTACTGTATATTGGGCTTAACATGGAAAAAACCAATCAGAATGGCACATCACCTTTTAAAAGGCAGGAGCGCATGAGCTGTGTCTTTTCTGCAGCTTAATATAACGCTTGTGTCCATGTTTAATACGAATAAAGTAACCAAAATATTGTCACTGTCCAGGAAAAAAAACCTCCTAACATCTCCACAGTTCCTTATCTCTAATGCAATGTAATGCAAGAATGTTCTAGAATAAGGGAATTTCTGTTGGTCTATTTATCATGAAAATGATATAACAACAATGGAGATTTTATTCTCTGGACAGCAACAACATTTTGGGTCCTCAGCAACCTAATTTAGAGGATCTGGCAACATTGAGAATTAAATGTCCATAATATTGGCTTTGGAACGTTTTTTGTTTGCCACAGCAGACCTCGGCTAAAATGTTGTTTTCTCCTAGAGAAAACCATGTTTGGCCCAGAATTCCCAACACGTGTTCCCAGCACTGACGAGGTCACAAATAAAGAAAGGCAGCGTTCAGAGATTCCTGGGACTGAATGCTGCTCTGTTGTGACTGGCTGGAGGAAATAACAACCCATACATCAACAAACAAACCAATCAGCTGATGAAAGGGTACTGCCGCTGAATGATGAGTGGAGTGAAAGGAGAAAATCAGTCTGAGGCAGGTTCTAATGTATGTTATGAAGGAACAATTTAGAACAAGTGATTTTGGAGGGTTTCTGTTGGTCTGTTCATCATGGAAGCTTCACACAATGTAAAGTCAAGCTGCTGTGTTGACGTAGAAAGCTGAAAAAATGGAGATACGTGGTTTTCTCTGAAACAGCAGCAACATTTAATCAGTTGAATTCCACCAACAAATCCTGAGCGTCAGTGCTTTTCATCAGGCTTTGCTTTGGGGATTTCCCTGGTACGAGTAAATGTGAAGAATGAATGAATGAATGAATGAAGTGAAAGTGACTATTTGTCATTGTGAACACACTCAAGCACCACAACGAAATGCAACCTCTGCATTTAAC
>JBBPDA010109792.1:0-10061 GCA_037974385.1 Arnoldichthys spilopterus
CACACACACACACACACACACACACACACACACACACACACACACACACACACACACACATATATATATATATGTATGTATATGTATATATATCATTTATATATAATAATTTTTAAATGCAAACTGACAAAGAAAGCATTTGCATTCAAAACATTTTAAAGTGAGACAGCCCCTAACAGCATACCTCCTGAGGCAGCCCAGTGTTTCAGTCAGGGCTTTGACCCTCTTCAGCATGCTGTCCATCTTGTGAGGCTCCTCCTTTAAGAAGCGCACTGCCTCTACCTCCACTCGCAACACAGAGCGCATCTTCAGCTGCAGTGCTGGGAACTCCCCTGAGGGATACACGCACACGGGCATGACCGTTCAAGCAGACTGAGCAAACTTGTTTTCGCTCTCTTATCCTCGAATCTACAATTTTTATTGTAAAATCAGCCCAAACAAGGAAGTGAAATTGGGAAAATTGCCTCCACTGTATTTTACACCTGTGTGTCCCAAATATCATTATATGCAAAAAACAAAGCTGAACTGTCTCAGTCTATAAGGTAAAAATTATACTGACATATACCCACACTGATGTAAACTATGCCCTATTCCAACCAGCGTCAACTGTCATATAGATTGCTTTAGTCTATTTTATGCAGGAGTTATGACCTGATGCTTGATATAAATGTTCGTATAAGTTACATGACGTCTCATAAAAGGCTTATGAAGGTTTTATGTAGCCTTAGAAATGGCGCCCTACAATAAAGTGCTGCATTCTGTATTTTATCATAGTTGTAGCATCTTGAAGGCAATTGACCTTGACTAACAGACCTATTATTTGATTTCTTTGGTCCATTTAGCATCATTGACCATATCATACCATTTCAATACAACATGCTTCTTATTATGTAAGCTCTGTAACCAGTTAACTCTTTCCTGTAACCAATTCATTTCAAATTGTTTGGAGTAACTTGTATTTGCAATATTTGGACCAAAATCAAATGTACTCAAATGTCACCAAAAATATAGACACTACAGTTGGATAAAACGGGCAAAAAGGGGTTGCAAAGCTAAAAACAGTCGTAGTAGCCATTTTTAAGCTTGGCTTTTACCCAAAGTTTACAGATACACTGATACAGATTTGCACTTTACATGATGCGAAATGGTGAGAATATTCATTGTTAGCTTCAGTGCAAAAGTAAAGTAACAAACGCCAAATACATCAGGCTGATTGGCTGCATTTAGTGTAAGCTGGTGTGGTGACTCTTTTTGATCGAAAGTGCACTCTTTGTGGAAAACAGACCTTTCAGTACAGCAAGGGCCTCCCCGACTTTCCTCAGGTTGACGGCCCCTTCCTCCACATCCCGCAAGGTGATAGGCTGCTGATCTGTCATGGATGTGGAACCTTTCTTTAAATTCTCCACATGCTTCTCCAGCTCCCTGTAATATGACGAGAGTCAGTGAGCACATCTCGGTTTGTATTAAAATTAGGGCCAAACAGAACACTCAAAACCACATGTAAAAATAATATAAGAATAATTTTTTTTTGCTTCTGTAGATGAAAATGTAATTAGGGGCAACACTGTATTGATGGCCAGATGCTTATGCAATTGTAATGTCTTGGTTAAATGCAGATTTCATGAGCCATGTAGGTGGTAAGAGTCTCAGTTGTGTGAGTTAACATTAGTATATAATTGTATTTGTCACCACCAGGTTTTTAACTATTGGCAGCTGAAGTGATGACAGCAATCAATGTTCCCCTCTTCATCCACTGCCAGAACTAACCAAATAAACAAGTTTGAAACTCTGAAGCTTTGTGTTCCCTGGTTTAGCATCACCCTCATCAGAGACAAGCTGCAGCACATTCAGATGTTTCTAATTTTACAATGAGCATTATTCTTATCATGTCAAAAATTGTAAGTGCTCTAATACGTGTGCTCCAGCAGCTCTGTACTTTTAGAATTAGTGACTGTATGTAAAGCGTTGCAGATGCTAAAGACCTAAACCTAATCAGCTAGAAAGTATTTATTTTTTTACAAAAAAATCTCCTTTTCAAAGGTCTGTGCAGATTGAAGAAATACAAATTTTCCAGCTTGATAAATAGGTTCAAACTTCCAAACACTCAATATAGACATGAATACCAACATAATTAATAATTCCTTAGTTAATATTATAATAATATAGGCTAGCCTAGCAAAACGAATTCACACTGGACTGAGAGTTGAATAAGGGTGAATGAGATTTTTCCTGTGGTCTGTAAAGCTTGTTCACCCTAGAAACAGTTGTTATAGAAGAAAACACTTGTGGGCGGACCACAGTGAATTAATGCAACAGTGGAGCTCAGTTCTCATGCAGACGTCTAGTTGAAAGTTGAAAAAGCAGCCTTAACACCTGTTAATGTTCCCTGAATAACAAACAGAATTTCTTTTCGAATTCCTACTGGCCCATTCCTCACGTCATGAAGAATACACACTATGTCATGGGCAGTTGATGTTTAGAAATGGAGTAAAAAAAAAAATGCTGCTATATGAAGTGCGTTTCACTTGATTTGAAGTGTCCTAACCTGGCAGTTACTGCCATGTAGACCACTAGAAACAGACAGTAACAGGAAAGTAGTTTTGAGTTGGGCTTTGATTGATCTC
This sequence comes from Arnoldichthys spilopterus, assembly GCA_037974385.1. Lineage (NCBI taxonomy): Eukaryota > Metazoa > Chordata > Actinopteri > Characiformes > Lepidarchidae > Arnoldichthys > Arnoldichthys spilopterus. The sequence goes on from JBBPDA010109792.1 coordinate 2,625, forward strand.
TGAAAGTGTCATATATTTGCGCCTCTTGTTTTTCTCATCTCAGCAACAATAAGCGTCAGACTCAACTGTCGGAAACTGTCACAATGGATGTGCATTTTAGGTGCCATCTTCATCCTCACTTCTTTTCACCAACGGAGTAAGTAACATTGAAGCTGAACCCATACACATTCACGTAGCCTCAGGCCTTCATCGTAAAGAAAACTGAGCTTAGTATAGCGCCGCTTGAGTCTCCATCAAAAGTCTGACAAAAGTTTAGGGACATCTAGCTATTTAAAATGCTTTAATACATGTGAGTGGAGAAGCCAAAGAGCTGATACAAATCATTATGATATATAAGATGTATAAGATATAAGATGATATCAGCAGAAAATAGTGGAGCTTTTGTAGGGAAATGAGAATGAATCAGATCCAGTTGTGTAACTAATGTAAAAGCACACGCTCACATTGTGGGGTAGAAGAGTGTTTGAGTAGTGCAACAGTTTAAATGAGCCATTTGTAAAGCATCGTTTTTAAAGAAATATCAAATCGGGGGGACACAGTGGTGCAGTGGTTAAGCTCCTGGGTTCGCTCTCTGGGTTGACCACAGGTGTCTTACTGTGCACAGTTTGCAAGCTCTCCCCGTGTTTGCTTGGGTTTCCTCCCACTGTCCAAAGGCTGCAATAGGTTAATTGGACTTTCTAAACTGTCCGTAGGTGTGAGTGTGTGTGTAAATGGTTTTCTGTCTATGTGTTGCCCTGTGATGGGTTGGCCTCCTGTCCTGGGTGTACCCCGCTTTTGGCCTGTAGTCAGCTGGGATTGGATCCAGCTTCCCCATGTCTTTTTGTTTTAGTTGTTGCAAAAAAACTTGTGAAGTTGTGAAGCCCTTGCTGCAGGCCCCCTAGCAGCTTTTCTGTTGGCATAATGGAAATAAATTTTTCACATATTTTAGTAATATAATGGAACCAAGTGTTTTATTCCAAATGATATTTTAACTTTAACTTTGTATATGTATTTTTTAACAACTGTTTGGAATAGAAAATGGCTTTTTTTAAAAAACGAATAAAACAATTTTAAAATGAGCTATTTGAGTTATTAAGACACTCTACTTAAGAGAAACACCTGAAAGTAGTGTATCATGCCCAAATACTCATACTAAGCCATAGGACAACACTAACAGTTCAGCATCAACCAGTGTGAGTGGGGGGGAATTGGGTGTTTATTGTTTCCCCTCTGATATACAGGTATGATCTACTGTATCAGCCTGATACCTGAGACAGCCCTGGGCACAAGTTTGGGTCCCTCTGGTCATGATCAGATACATCAAGATATGTTTTTCTGTTTTTACTGTTACCAATTAACATATTGGGTGAAAAAGCGGTGCAAAAAGTTTGGCATATTTTAAATTTTTTTTATGCTATATTTATTTTTATGCTTATTTTAAAGAAGAAAAAAAAAACGAAATTGTGCAATAAAACGTGCAAAATTTAGGTTTGCTCACTGTAGAGGATATGTACTTTTTTCACTTAGAAGATCAAAAAACCCTGATTTGACCAGGACTGCCCAGACCTTTTTCATTGGCGCAGGGCCATCTTTGCTCCTCAGATGTTTGACAGGCAGTGTGGTCCATTTTGATGATGACTGTAATTCATTAGAGGGCAGTGTAGGTCAGGCTGATGTCTGATGGACTGCAAGATGCCTGAAAGGGTTAAAAACCTTCCTACTGCTGTAAGAGCCAAATATAAATGTCTTCATGGCCTTTTCCACTAAGCTGAGATTTAGCCCCGTGTGAGTGGGAAAGTTGCAGATAGCGAAACACTGTGAAACCTGTTCGACACGCTCTGAGAGTGTTTGCTGACAGTGTCAGGACAGAGAGAGGTTTGGGGTGTGCAGAACTAAAGAGTATGATTCAGAGTGCAACTGGCTACAACTAGCACTAATGCTAACAGTCTGCAAAATACAATCAAAAAATAAACTGTTGTATGAACTTTATGTAGTTATGCCTAACATGTATACACTGCCTCAACATAAATACACTTTTTAAATATTCAATTGCATTTTTTCAGTCTTACCTTTACACTGATGAGCCATAACATTAAAACCAGCTGCTTAATATTTTGTAGGTCCTCTTCATGCTGTTAAACAGCTGACTTTGGTTCACAGTGTGTTCTGACCCCTTTCTATCATAATCAGCATTCTGATTAGCTCTTCTGTGGGATTGCTAGTCTTTCTACCCAGCATGCATCAACGAGCCTTGGGCTCCAATGACCCTGTCGCTAAGTGACCAGTTGTACTTCCTTTGGACCACTTTTGGTAGGTACTAACTACTGTACACCAGGAACACTAGCCATCACAATAAGGCTCTTGTCAAAGAGGCTCAGACCCTTACGCTCGCCCATTTTTCCTGTTTCCACCACATCAACTTCAAGAACTGGCTGTTCACTTGCTGCCTAATACATAATACTGCTGCCCACCTCGGACAGATACAACTGTGTGGTTGTTCAGTGTAAATCCCACCTTAAAACCTTCCTCTCTTTTTCAACTCCTGTTGATACTGTCCTCGGTAAAGCCTTTGCATGGAGTGATTATGTAGTTGTTGCTTTTGCTGTATTCTGTACTGACGCACTATAAACCAACCTTGTGAATGAGAAAAGCGCTACAGAAATCAAAAACATTACATTTATTCAGACTTTTTTCACTGAGTGTGCTTTCCCAGAAACAGTATCTCTGTACGACTCATTTCATGTTGAAATTGTAGATGGGTAAAGGTCAGAGTCTTCAGCCATGGATCCTACCTGCATATGAGTCTTAGCTAAAATCTCTCACAGACAAGCAGTAGTTGCAAGAACCTGCTTGCCTGTGTACATGCTGAGATCATCGTTTGGTAGCGTGTGTGTGTATGTGTGTGTGTTTGTGTGTGAGAAAATGATAACTGTTTCTCCTGGTTAAGCTCAGGCTCTAGAAGCCCCCAGGGATATCTACAGGGCACTCTCAGGCAGAATCTGACTTAGTAGATAATAAAACACACATCTTGCAGTTGCACAATCGAGCCCATGCATAAGTAATACAAGAGCAGGAAAAGCTCATAGTAACTTAATTTACATTAAAGACTCCACCAGTTCATTTGACCATCCTTCCTAGTCCACCCTGAAGCTTAGCTGCCCAAGCGCTGTATGGTCACATTCTTGTTTTAGGCTCAGAGACAAATGCAGTTAAATCACAAATAGCTACAAATATAGAGCAAATATTGCATATATTCTAAATGTGTGATTCTGGGAGGGATGCTGGAATAAAACATGATTATTTATAATCATACTCAATAATGTTTGCACTAGGACTGCACAATATAGCCTCTGTACATCATTTTCTTAATATTGGTCTGCAATATGGCTGCAATATGCAAATGCGACTCTAACCAATCACAGACCTTTTTAGGACTTTCATTTAAAGGGGTGGAGCTAAACTGTTGTAGGCTAAATAAGAAGATATACAGTATGTATAATATATATAATATATTATAATTATATAAGTGTTGATTTTATGACCTCACAAAAACTATGACTTGAAAACAGGTTGTTTTTAAAGCTTAGTTTTCATATATGTGCTGTATGGATGGGGGAGTGTAAGTACATTTTGAAGCTCTAACAATGCTCACATTCTTCAAGCTTTTTTAATTAGAGGAGTGTGATATGGATAATTTAATATAAAAAAACAATGTAGCCACAATATGTAGCAGTATAAACGCAATAATGAGATTTTGTCCATATCGTGCAGCCTTTGTATGCACATTTTGTTTTACAAAAATTTAATTCTTCAGCTATTTTTAAGCATTAAATGATTCAAATATTGTTTTCTGTATGAATCTACAATAAATAATCAGTGAATCATTTAAAATGTTACAATATAATATTAAATTTAAATAATATTAAATAATATATTATTACATTTTATGTGTATTTTGCTTTTTAACAACAAGTACTGTTGCAAAGCAGCTTTCCAGAAATATGTACAATTCTGGATATAATTACATATAAATGTATCCATGCACATGTTTTCCTGATGAGCAGGCCCAAAGATGATCAAGGAAAAGCCTCCTGAGGTGATATGAGGAAAAAACCTTGAGAGGAACCAGGCTAAAAAGAGATATTAATAGTAATAACGATAACTACAGTAATGAACTCAAAATGTATTAATTTTTATTATGCACTATATAATATATATAATTCCATAATGCAATCATATCCTAAAGAACTGTAATGGAATCTAATCATTGCAAGGTCAGAGATTTATAACCCTAAACATCACTGGGTTTTTTATTATGGTAAATCATAATTAGATGACGTGACTGACAGATCATAAATCAATGACCCTTAAAAACATTGTCTCAGCAGCTTTTTCTAAACTAACCCAAGGCAAGATTTCTAGGCAGGCAGCTAAGGTGTTCTTTTAAATCATGTGACCTACAAGTGTAAACTGTGTACTGTTTGTCAGCCCCTAGAGCACTCAGTGGCTGACTGAAGACACTGTTTTTTGATTAATAAGTATTCATATCAGAGACAACATTATGGTTATATTTTGCCACATTTGCAACATTACTTTTCCAGGACATTGTCATTCCACAGCTTCTAACAAACATACGTAATGTCCACAAAACTTGAGTGACTGGGAATCCATTTACTGGCATACTTATGTTTCAACGAATCCCGACATTTTCAGTTATCTACAACCCCAAGGCAGTACACATATTTGATCTCTTCTGGTTCCCAGCACAGCCAAGCCATCAATCAAACACTGCAGAACAATGATTACCTGGCTCAGGTGTGTTGGCTGGTGAAACAGGACACTTAGGCAATTGCATACAGTGCTGGTCAGTTGGGTGCAATTCTAACAAGTCGTATGAGATGCTAGTTAATAATGTGTGATACTAATTGCATGCATTGCCAACCAACTGTTAGCTCACGTATACAGAATTGAGCAGTTAGCTTGTGTTAGCACTCACACTCCCAGGTTGGTAGCATATAGCCATCCAAAAAAACTGAGCTACCATGGGGGGATTAGCATTCGCTAAAATGGGAGAAAATTGGATGTGTGGGTCGACCTTGCCTGGACTGGCCAGGATTAGGAAGTTCTAAGTTTAAGTTGGTCTCGACTGACGTACCCCAGCTGGAGCAGCACGTTTTCCTCCATAGCAATGTATCTGTGTCTTTCCTCGTCCACCTGGATCCTCTGTTTCTGCAATGGATTGTCCAGAAGCTTCAGCCGCTCACACACTCGCTCCGTCAGCTCCTCCTCTGCCTGTTGCAGCATTAGTCTCATAGCATCCTGGCTCTGGAGCTGGAATAATGCAGAAACCCAACAAATACAATGTAAACACACCATATATTGTTATTGCAAGATATTACTATAAATGTAATATGTTGTAAAGTTTTGTTGCTCATGTTAATCTCAAAATATTGAATAAAACATATTAAATTTACTTTTGGCGTCTGTATACTTCTGCATTTTCCCTTCCCACCACTAAGTCCATACATCTACTATGACAAGACCTGATTCTAAGTCAGAATTCTTAATCTGAGTAGGCTGGTGCGTGTAGAGCAGTAAGAAAGGCCTAACAGGAACCTGACTTGCCTGCATGTGTCTCAGCTGGTGTAGCTGCTGACGGAGGCTGGACACATTTTTGCGGAAGGTGGTCAGGAGGGAGCTGATGGCTGGTTCTGTAGCTGGAGGAGGTGCTGACCCTGCAGGAGCATCATTCTGAAGAGCAGGACTTTTCAACACAGCCCCGGGGGACACTCCTGCAGAGCAGTTACACACTCAAACAATGCCTTGCAGTCAAGTGACATGTGAATAATTTAATTAAAAATAGTAAATTGTTACAAACTGCATGTTGGAAAAGTTCCCATTGAATGTTCCAGAGCACCTACCCAGGTCCTGGAGTTCACCCTACCCTGCACATTTGAATGTTTTTCCCTGTGCATATATACCCACTTTAGCTCAGTAAGGACTTCTTAATTAACTGATTTCTTGCATCAGTTGTAGGAACAGGGAAGACCCTAAATGTGCAGGGCAGGGTATGGGGAACCATTGTGCTCGAGTAAAAGTAAAAGCACCATAAACAGTGGATCTGTATAGGGCAAGACCAGCATTTGCAGATTTTTGGTGCAGACAAAGAATTGGCAATGGTCCTTTATTTTGATTTCTGCTGCTCTGTCATTTTATGATTTAAATAACATGAGGCAGGTTAAAACGCTCACACTCTCGCAGAAACATGCACGACTCATTGGAATAAAAAGCCAGTTGCCTCCTACTTTCCATATAGCATTCAATTTGATTCTTGTTATACAAATGTGATTTCTTTTTTAAGGAATTAAAAATGCCACTTTAGTCCATAATAGAGGGAATAATGTTATTTATTAAGGGAATTCTTTGATATTTAAGTATCTTATTTAATTTTGATTCAGCATGTCAAGATGAGATTATAAAATGATATGATCTCTTTTAATTGTCCTTAACAAGATTCACTACAACTTACACTACATCTACTTTATACTTTATTTTTAACTTGTGTTTGTAATTAACTGGTTTATTTAAAATCCTTATATATATATACCTGTATATATATGGTGGAAAAACATCTTTAGTCAAACATATGTAACTTACTGTGTTACCTTGATTTCTGGCATATTAGCTTAATTGTACAATATATGTAAAACATCATATTTAATATTATTAATACTATCATAAAAATTTATTATTAATACTCTTATTAACGGACCTAAAAGCATGTGCATAAATAAAAAGATACCAACCTCCTCCACTGTTGTGAACAGGAGATGCAGACAGAGATTTCTCACTGTAATCAGAGATGAAGTATTGGTTATACATCTTTTTCTCTAGAAGCTTAGTTCACGCAATGTTTAAGCAATGAATAACAAACTCAAAAAGTGCAGCAATACAAAACGTCTTACTGCTTGACTGCTGAAGTACAGTTACATTACATTATAAACAGAACTCAGTGTTTTTTAAAATAACAAGCTGCTATATTGACACTAGATTCTTCACCATTGTGCATTATGCCAGATGACTATAGCTTACCTGCCAGTCTCGTTAACACCACTGGTATTTGTTCCTTTAAAAAGGGCATGCTGAACAAGACCAGTCAGACTAGCTATCTGTTGCTCCATAGCTTTCATCCGCTCACTGAAAAACACAAACACATGATTCATTTGGTGCTGCAAGTTCTACCTCTTAAAGGAACAAAATCATGAAATTCACACAATCTCCACATCACACCAAACGTAGCTCAAATTCTAAAGTTTGCTTCTTTAATTATGTAGCTCATAGATAGATATAGATATATAGACAAATAGATAGATTGATATAAAGATAGATAGATAGATAGATAGATAGATAGATAGATAGATAGATACATACATACATACATACATACATACATACATA
>JBBPDA010109793.1:0-10061 GCA_037974385.1 Arnoldichthys spilopterus
TGTGTGTGTGTGTGTGTGTGTGTGTGTGTGTGTGTGTGTGTGTGTGTGTGTGTGTGTGTGTGGGTGTGTGTGTGTGTTTGTGTGTGTGTGTGTGTGTGTGTGTGTGTGTGTGCGTGCACATGCAGGTGGATGTTTGCAGGGACAGGTTAATGATTAATCTCGATGCTTCATTGTACGTTAGCCATTATAGATGTCCCCTCATCTGCTGTTAGTCCCCATCTGTCTGAACTTCCATCCACTCTGTCTTGGTGGCAGAATGTGTTACTAAGTGTGCACACACTTCTTGTTCAGTTGATAAAGCTTTTCAAACGACGAACAGTCGACCAGGGTACGGTAGTGTGTAACTGTGTTTCCCTCTCTAAAAGCTAAGGGAGCAGATTGATGCAGGATGCTGTGGTTATTCGCGAACTTGTGGGCGAATCGGAGATGGAAGGGGGAAAGAAAATGGGTCAAGGATGTGACGCGTTGTTGTAACATGGGGAATGCATGTGTGTGTGCGCACACGTTTATGGCTCTGAATCCGGGGTGGATTATGATCTGTCATTCGTAAGATGATCGATATTTTATGCAAAGCTTCATGTTTATAACGCAGGAGTTTCTAGTTGTTAACTTTTATAAGCACTGTGATTTTTATAGCATGATGACTGTACTCGTATGATAATAACTGTTCATCTAGATGCCAATAGCTTCGCTGAAGTTGTTTGCTTATTGTGTATGTGTATGGCATTGAGAGAGGTCCCTGTCTGCCCACCCGCATACAGAGCGAGGGGGAGGGAGGCCGGGCCTTTGCTGAGGTAATGAGGAATTCCCTTATACCGAGCGCGTGCGGCCCTCGCTCTGGGGGTGGACGAGAAGGTAGAAGGTGGGGGGTGACGTTGGTGTGCTGCTGTCACCCACGTTGTCACAGACACGCAGGGCAGTGAGGGTGTGTGTGGGGCACAAGGAGTGTGGAGGACGGATAAATGAATGGAGGCGGTGAAAAGAACCAATCGGGGAATTTCCTCAAGACCTTGTTTGTAAAGATAAAGACGTCCACAGCACAGATAAAAGCGACCCCCTCCTCCTCCAAACGCGTGGGTGTGTGTGGGTGTCTTTCTCTCTCTATCTCTCTCCCTCGCTCTCGCTTTCTTTCTGTGTGTGTGTGTGTCTCTCTCTCTTCCCCTGAAGAGCTTCAGCCATCAACAGCTCTGTCTGCACCTCCACCTGAGCCTACTGTGTGTGCGCGCACACCAGGGTTATTTTTGAACACTGTGTGCTGGAACAGGGATGGAGGGGATGGAGAACGAAATGGAAACAGAGAGTGAGGATGGGAAACGGGGGTACATACAGTAGAGAGAGTGAGAGAAGGAAAGCGATGGAGAAGCTCTTGTGAATAAAAAATCAGCTGCTATAAATAGCAGGCAATCCTCATGGCCTCCACTATCCTGCAGGTTTTTAAAATTCAGTTTTTAATGTCTTTTCATCTCCTCCCTATGCACAGAGTCCCTTTATCACTCCGAATCCGTCATGCCTCTCTTCTACCTCCTCTCCTTACATCTCTCGTTCATTCCCAGGGGCAGGGATTCCTTGAGTGATGACTGTAACGTGCGTTTTGGTGACTTCAGATTGCTCGAGAGGTTAGAACGTCAGAAGATTGCATGGCATCACATGCTTCAGCCTAAAATGTTTTGTGATTTAGGGCGAAATCCTATTTTCCCTGCTACATAGATGGTCAGACGGTGTTCAAGTTTATATTCATAAAGTTACTGAGTTCAGATTTCCTCTTCACTAGAAGAATGGTTTACAGAGTTGACATAGCTTGCATTGATCGGCCTGTTCAGGTTTACAAAGGGAAACTTGTTGTAAATGTTACCTAGATAGGGACATTTGTGGAAATGGAATGTACTGTTTATTTTACATTGGATCTTAAACTGTTCTCTGAAGCCGGGTTTCTCAACCACTGGGCCGCGGCCCACTTATAGGCCGGGAATGCCATCATGTGGGCCTCGGATTTAATATTGAGAAGGTAATTGGTCCAACCAGGATCGCCAGCACCATACTTAATCTGGGTAGTAAATATAGTATAAAAAATAATAGATATTCAATAAAAAACAAAAAAAAAAAGATATTCGAGCAAATTTCTACAAATGAATGAATTATATAAGTTAAAAATACAAACAGTAAAAAGATAAAAATAAAATAAAATTGGTCAATTTCAGCCAGCGTAGCAGATATGTATATGTGATGATGGGCTGTTTTACAAGACATGGCGAAGATTCTGAAGCGCAAAGAAAAGGTCAATACCGTGGAGGACATGGTCAAAAAATACCAGAAATATAATCGAGAATACATTAAATTTGGGTTTGCCAGAGGAGGTGATTACCCAGAGTGTGGAATGGTGCTAAAACCGTCAAAACCACAGTGACACTTCGAAACTCTTGGGAAAACCACTGCAGTACTTTCAGCCAAAACATGATGGGCCTTGACAGCGCGCAGTGATAAATTAGTGGGCCTTAAGGTTGAAAAGGTTGAGAATCATGGCTCTAAAGCACACGGAAAGATCCACAATGAATGTAGTGAACGATCATGTCAAATATAATGTGTGAACTGGATAAAATAGTAACAAAAGGACACTTGACATCAAGAAAACTGGTATTTTGTTGGCATTATATCATTAAATCATAATTCATCAACTTCATGGCTAGTAGTATTGGTAATAAAAAGCAGTAACGTTATGTTTCAGTATCACAGTACAGATGGTACATCATCCAGCCCTGTGATCCTCTTGTCCTAGCACATATACCTGCTTCACTATGAGGTAAAATCTGGTTTGAACCTGCATATTCAGTAACCAATCACATGCCCACAACCAGCTATTGCAGCCATTCTGTATTTTTTATGCTAGAAAAGAGCCATAATTGTGTGCCTCTGCGAGAAGTTTAGGTTTATTAGCAAATCTTAACTAATTCTACTTTTGTGCATCTAAGTTTGAAGAGCTTCTAGTCTCATACGTAGCCTCTGTAAACAACTGCAGAGGCCAAAATCATTATTTGGTTCATTAGTGTCGGCTTTGCTGCCAGACGTAGCTTTTCATTCGTTTCTGATGGAGTTTGCCTCAGGTAGCTGCTATGACCAATGCCCAACCGTGGGAAAAAGGCAGAGGATGAGACGCTAAAGTCGGTAAGCGAGAAGGAGCGAGAGAGCAGGAAAGAGGTGGGTGGGGGGAAAATCAATACCAACCTCTGGGGGTGACCAGCGCTGTAATTGGTTTTAAAGTCAACGAGTTCATGCTTTTCTCATCAAAAATCACATCATAGGACTTTGTTTATGCTGATTCTCCTCCTTGAATGTGAATGTTAGGGCATCATAGCATCATCAGACAAAGTGAAAGTGATATTTGAGGACACATTTCATGTGTTTTTTAGGAAATAAATGTTTAGGAAACCCTGTTTTATTCCTTTTAGTGCATTTGTAACTTCAGATTATTGGTGATGATGCTAATTGAGGTATTATGTTTGTGTAGGTATCCGCATAGGCATAGTGTCTGCATGTGTTCGATGCAAGTTCCTTACCGTTCACTGGTCATCGAGGTGAAAACATTTTTTACAGGGTTGACACCAAATATATCTCTACATAAGATGAATCAGATAAAGAAATGCAAAAGGAAATCAAAGTGAGGAAGCGGAGGAGGCTCTTTTTAAAGCTAGTGTCAGACTTTGGTTGGCAGTGCACACATACAAACATTCTCTCACTCAAGAGCAGATCAATGAAGGTGATCATGTGTTCTCCTCATGAAATGGGGCCCTGTGTCTTTTACAGTCTGTATCTCCAGTTGCTGATGGTTTTCTTTATTTTTGTTTATCAGTTTCTTCAGCTGAGCTTTAAAAGTAACCCAGTGAAAGATTAAAAACATGCCCACGTGTCTTAGCCAAGCAACAGAACCAGCAGCTGTGAGTACAGTGCTTCAGACAGCAAAATAGCGTAACACAAAAAAACCTTTTCAGCACTTCTCTTTTTGATGATGAAACTGGATTTGCATGTTTTGACCAAGCACTTGGTGTTTACTTTCGGTATCTAAAGTTAGAAGGAAAAAAACGAAGATGCCCATTATCAAAACTTTGCATTCTGATGACTCGCTGTATCAAAACATGTGGCTTGAGCTTCGGTGTCTGTTCCTGTATCAGATTTCCACAGTATCACAAAACTTGCAGTTTCTCTTGCATTATCTTTTGCAATTCTTACCCATTTTGGAAACACTGCATCATTTCACTGCACTCTGTTTAGTCCATAAGACAAACACTGACAATTTGGGAATATTCTGGAAGAGTGTACCACTTTTGATAACGCTTATAACTGTTGACCCTGACAGATGCATCTGTGCTCCTAGTTTCTGGTTATTGTCCTGGGTATTGTCCTTTTCTGATTTGAACAAGACACAGGATATGCTATATCTACAAATTTGGATCAGAAGTGTTGATCAAGGTGTTTAAATTTAAGTGACAGTTTCTACATATATTATTTAATTGTCTTTTCTTAAAAAATAAAATCTCACTTGGCCCATCTGTTGAAACTAACTGTAGCCAGAAGATTGTGATCAGCTCAGATACATGTGGTCAGGTGATAATATAATAATTTTCTCTCACATCAAGTAGTCTTCATTTGTCACCTGATTTCTCACAGTCTGTCACTTAATATTTGCCATCAATGTGGATGTCGCCTTTTTCTGGCCAGGAGCAGTAACCACAGGCCAACTAAGATCATGTGGTTGATCTTGCACCCAGAATTGAGAGTTGAGAGAGTTTAATGATAAGAATTGTTTTCTAAGCCTTGATGTAGATGAGTGTTTGATGACTGATACATGTCCCAGCCGTTGTGATTATTCAAATTGTTTAGTCACCTTTCTTGTCATGTGAGAGGCAGTGTTGCTTTAGGTTACACAGTTCACTATTTAATACTTTTACTGCACTGGCTGAAAGTGGTACTGTACCAAGGTCCAACAGTGGCCTTTGAATTAGTTGTGTTTCTTTAAAAATTGTTTTTTAACTCTTTTCCACCAAACTGGTGCCAATTCTGCGCATTTCAGCTGAAACAAGGCTGGTCCTTGTTACTATAATCCAAACCACCAGCACAGGTCCACAAAACTTCTGGTCCCCAAAGTTGGAACCGCTGACGTCAATGGCTAAAGGCGGGCCTACTGCAGGATATGCACCATGATTTTGCCAAAAACATGAGCGAAAGCAACAGCAGTGGCCTGTGGAGGAGATCAACACACTGTTGGCACTTTGGGCTTCCATAGAAATGACACTGGCAGAAACTGTGAGAACGAACAAAGTATACGAGAAACCCAGAGTAGAACAGGCTTCAGTAGAACAATGGAGCCAATAGTAAACAAACTGAAGAAAATGAAAAAGGATTGTAGAGATCAGTTTGGTTCAGTGTCTCATTCGGATCTCAAAACCTGTCAGGATGCACCAAGGTAGAACTGGCTCCACACCAGCACTGGCACTGCCCAGTGGAAAAGGGGTATATGTAGTGGCTCTCAGGAACTCTTGCAGTAGATAATATAATAATAAAATAACAATACATGTATGTGATGTAATGTCAGTCTAAATTATTATTTCATATTATTATTTCAAGTTATAAAACATACATATAAACCCAAGCCGCTATCAAACAGACATTAACTGGAAAAATCAGTACTCAATAAAATGCCAGTGTAACTCAAAGTTGGGTAATTTAATGAATTAAAATGTATTATTTATTTCAAATTAATTTTAAAAAAATCAGTTTTCAGTCATGTACATTTCTCAGAGTACTGCAAAAACCGCCACAGATAATTACACTGAGTAATGTTGGGGATTCCTATTTTAAAGAGCACTGGAGAAAATGAGAAATTCCAGGACAGGATAGACCGATGAGAAACCATGTTTTATAGATGTGACACACTTTGTACAATAAAATGGCAAACATGAACACAGAAGGAGGATACCAGAAAAAAAAGAAATGATTGATGACCGAAACTGAAGTTCCATCCTTGGGATTGCTAGTGTGTGTGCAATGTCACAGTAATGCCTTTGCTGGAGTGTGAAGCTTCACATTAACCTGCCTAAGCTGTCTTAAAGGGAGTGAACTTAAGAGGATTTGAAGTCATTTTTGTGAGCCTATTGGTAAGTATAAAACATACTTGGCTCGCAAGTTTGATCAGCGCTTAAACATCTTAGCAGATAAATATAGAGTTGTAGTTTTTCATTTTGCAGACATACATTATTAAGCACCAGGCTAAACGGTGTGACTAAACCAAGAATGCATCTGTCAATCACTTTTTGACACCCCTCCCCCGCCAACACACACACACACACACACACACACACACATGATGTATCATTAAAATTTAATTTCTTGCCACAAACCTTTTAACCAATGTAACTGTAGTTTACCACTTCATGGGGAGACTTTCAGATACATCTATACAGATGTTTTTGATTGCTCCTGTTTTCAGAAGCACTGTAACATTTAATAAGTTGTCATTAAACAATTATCCTGGTAATTTATTATTATTATATATTAATGTGTTATTACTGGTATAGCCTTATTATTGGGCTAAGAGCCGTGAAGGCCAAGCTAACTTGAACAGATTTCAACATAACCCACCCAATAATGGCCTCAGTATGTTTGTTTGCAGTTGCAGCGGTATACTGACATATAGAAATACACATGTGTGTGTGTGTGTGTGTGTGTTTAAAATATACAACACACAAATTGCCACTGATCAGAGCAGCAGGTCTTTTGGAGTGTTCCAGGTGTGCAGTAGTTAGTACTTACCAAATGTGATTTAAAGAACAACTAGGGAATCGGCACCTGGGTCATGGGCACCCAAGGCTCACTGATGCTTATGGGGAATGAAGACTAGCCCGTCTGATCTAATCCCACAGATCAGCTACTGTGGTTTAAAAAGTCAGTGTTGACCCTGATAGAAAAGGGTCAAAGCACACAGTGCACCAGGCATGACGGAGGCCTACTCGATATTAGGCAGGTGGTATTAATGTACATAGTGTGTGTATATCAGCTTTGGCCTACATATCCCACATCGTTGCATCCCTAATCTTTTTAGTGCCATTCCTCATCTGCTTCATTGTTCTTTATTTCTTTTGTTGCTGTAATATTTAGGAGCCAAAACTGAGATGGCACAGTAACACTGGGATGATTCCTTCTTGTATGTTGTCACCATACTGCCCCCAACACTTCCCGTAGTACATTACAATCTGCCCAAAGCCTGCGTGTGCTATATAAACACTCTAGTGAGCATTTGTTTTATAGTAAACACGTTAACTTTTTTTGATGAACTTCATCTAATTGTTCCAGCCTTTGAATGCATTTCCTTTCTTTTCGTCTGTTCCCGCCTCTTGTTTTAGAGCAAACTGGAGTCGAAGCAGCGAGGAGCCTGGACAAAAATAGAAACATTTTTGCGCAGAAGAGCGAGGGAGAGGTAACGGTAACGAAGAGAGAAAAGGAAAGGACCATTAGGGGCGAGTGTTTTGTGTGTGTTCAGAGAAGAGTAGTACCTGAGCAGATGGTGTGGCTCTGTGTGATATGGGCAGCGCCAACACTGACAGGTCAGCTACGTCACAGAATACTCTGCAACATAGAAAGTCCTCATGGACGACCAGTGACCAAACACTACACCTTGCAGAAACAGTGTAAGGATAAGAACAGGTGAGCAGTATGGTTTGGTAATCCTGTGTAGTTTTGCTGTCTATTGTTGCTGTCTATCCACTGGTGCAGTGGTTATCTCTGTCGCCTCAAAGCGAGAAGGTCCTGGGTTCGATCCACGGGTCGGCCACGGGTGCCTTTCTCTGCAGAGTTTGCAAGTGTTCGCATGTGTTCGCTCCGGGTGCTCCGGTTTCCGCCCACAGTCCAAAGGCTGCAGTAGGTTGATTAGAAACTCTAAATTGACCGTAGGTGTGAATGTGTGTATGAATGGTTGTCTGTCTATGTGCTGCCCTGCGATGGGTTGGCCTCCTGTTCTGGCTGTACCCCGCCTTAGGCCTGCAGTCAGCTGGGATTGGCTCCAGCTTCCCTGCGACCCGGAAATGGAAGAAGTGGTTTAGAAAATGGATGGATGGATGTTTAAATTAATCCTAGTAAATGTTTCAAACATACGCTAGTTGTAAATTTCAGGTGGGGAGAGCCAGACCACAAATGCACACATTTCTTGCAAAATTATATTAAAAAAAAACATTTGACGTGTAGCATCTGTCTTTTTTTAACAGTTATAAAGCAGTTAATTGTAACAGACTGACAGGCTTGTTGTAACAAGTTTTTCTGACGTTTGTGGGGTCAGGTAAGCACGGATCAGACGCCAACTGTTTTTCTGCACATTGAAGTGAATCAGACCGTCCATCAGGGCTTTCAGGACTCGTGTTTAGTCGGTTGCACAGTGACGTCGAAAACATTGCCTGCAACTTTTTCTTACCGTCAGTTTCTGCCGAAATCCTGATAAGCCCAGAGAAAACGTCTTTATAGCTTTGCATGCCGTTGATTTAGCACATTGCTTTTTAGCTTTAGCTTTTTTTTTTTTTTTTTTTTTAAATCTGGTGAACAGGAAGTATATGCAAAATAGAAATCTGCAGCACACTGACCATATGAAGTGAAAGTGAGACTGTTTGTGAACACACTCAAGCACCACAACGAAATGTGACCTCTGCATTTAACCCATCACACGTGCACACATGGAGAAGCAGGCAGCTATGAACAGCGCCCAGGGAGCAGTGTAGTGGGACGGTACCTTGCTCAATGGTACCTTAGTAGTGCCCGGGCCAGGACTCGAACCTGCGACCTTCAGGTCCCAAAGGCAGTGTTCTAACCACTAGGTCACCACTGCCCACTAGCATCATCGCTAGCAGTGTTGAGCTAGTCACTGATTTTTCAGTAGCAGCTTAGCGGATTCATACAGGTGATAAAACATACATATATACTCAAGCTGGTATCAAAGGTAGAAGTACGTTATTGTATACGTTTGATAGCAGCTTGGGTATATGTGTATGTTTTATCACCTGTATGAATCCGCTAAGCTGCTACTGAAAAATCAGTACTGAACAGAATTCATGCCTGCCAGTGTAACATGAACTTGGGTACATGCTTAGTACACTGGTTATATTGCTCATGAAGACTTTTTTTAGTGTACATTTATTTCCATATCATCCATTGAAAAACGGAAATCCTGTAGGATTCTGTCTCCTGCCTTATGAACAGCATATCACGCACTTTCAAGAGCTGTGAGGAACGACTTAAGTGCTAATAGCTCTCCTCTTTTGGAGAATGTTCAAACGGCTGAGCAGTGCTCTAAAATGACCTGCAGACACAGTGTTAATCACTCAGATTGAGAACTATTCATCGTCGAATTGTCGAGAATGCACATGTTAATCAATACAGACTTTAATTAAGTCATTTTTCATAATTGAGTAAACATACTGGCCCTAGATATCACATACAAACTACCTGTGGAAGTGTGTGTGTGTGTGTGTGTGTGTGTGTGTGTGTGTGTGTGTGTGTGTGTGTCCCATTTTCTTAGGCCCCTGTGCAGTGACGTTTGGTGTAAATGTGGAGAATGAACAGCGATAGGACGTCTTGTTTTGTGCGAATAGGCTCTCGTGATGAAAATCTACCATCTAATCTTTTTTCTAAAGGGAATTAATGATTAGGTTGTGAGCTCTCTATTGCAGGGCAAACTGATTCATACATTACTCCCACTGGCCATTTTCTTTTTTTCCCAGATAATTGTTCACTTGAATCATCACTTTCAATTGAGATATAAGCAAATTTATTCAAGTTGAGGTTTCAGAAACGTAATGCAGTTTAAACCCGCTCATGCACGAAAGCTATTTTGTCTCGGGATATTGTGTTGTCAGAGAAAGAGCTGGTTCATATTGCCCAGCAAATGCTTTAGTCTGTCTTGGTACCACCTTATCCTCAAACCCAAGAGATGTTGGAGGGGTCTAAAGGATATTTACGTGTGTGTGTGTGTGTGTGTGTGTGTGTGTGTGTGTGTGTGTGTGTGTGTGTGTGTGTGTGTGTGTGTGTGT
>JBBPDA010109795.1:0-10059 GCA_037974385.1 Arnoldichthys spilopterus
CAAAGATCAACAAAATGTTTCTCCTTACTTGCTGATTGGCTGCCCAGCAATGAACAGCCAAGCTGTGCTGAGGTTACAGCACCGTAGAGGAAACATGCTCTGTAAGACACTTGAGAATTTAAAATGTATTATATTTATCATGGTGCTTTTATGCTTGTTAGATCAAGATTCATCTAACCTATTTAAATACATCAACTTCATAAAACTCCATTAGTCTGTTTTATTAGTAGCTGGTGAGAAGTTAAAAGTTTATCTGGCCACAGAAGAAAGTTTGGGAATGGCTCTCTTACAGTGCATGTAAAAGTCTGCATTTATTTATAAGGTACACAAGGAGGTGATGTGCTAAGACGGTGTTTGGACATGTTGTTAATGTCATTCTGCTGTATAACTTTAGGTATTTGTGAGATGATTTTTGCTTTACTACATGGCTCATAAAAACCCAGTTTCATTGCTTTTTGTTGATTTAAGTGTCACTTTCAGATGCAGACCTGGCCTTTCATCTTCTGAAGCACATGCCTCCTCCATTCAGGATTCTCCTGCTACTGTTGTATTGGCTCTGCAACAGATTTTTGCCCCTTTTTTCTATGTGTAAAAGTGAAAAAAGAGTGAAAGTTCATAAGTGTTTACAACCGATATTTCATTATATAGGCATCATAATGCTGCTAGCATTATCATCGCTATTATATTGCACTGAGGCTGCTGAAAGGCTGATTTCTGTTCCTAGAGACTGCCAGAGAGTCTGACTTCAGATAGAGCGGCAGTCTGTTTAGTAAGAGAGAGAGAGGTCAGTCAGTTTAGCTTCTGTTTTGCAGCCGGTGCTAAATTCCACACACCAACACTGTCTTATCAGTCTACAAACACACAAACACACACGCACATGTTGAAACACACGTGTAGACACCATGCTCATGCATGCCACTACACATGCCCACACACACACACACACACACTACCTACCACGAACCACACGTATACAATATCATTTATCACACACACATACACTATGCAATATACACCAAACACTATGTGGCACATACACTAACACAACGTGGTCTGTACACACCACACCATACACCATGTACCAACATAGAACAACACATATCACTGTACACTATGTACCACACACACCCCACCATACACTAAGCAGTCACACATGCAAGTACAGACTACACCATGCACAGCATGCACTATGCTCTACACAATTTAAAACATTTTATATTGTGTGAAACATTTATGATAAACAAAAAAATGTAAATGCTCCAAAAAGTTTAAAACATTGTGCCTTCTCAGGTAAAGTGATTTTTTTTGTTTTTCTATTTTTCAAGAGTGATGGTTATGCTGGATATGATTTCATATCTGCCACAGCTATTATTACTCTCATATTATAACAAACATAAACCATCATAAATCATCAGTTTACAACCAGTTACATCACAGTTTACAATCATTTTACACAGGATTGCATTAAAAGAAGTTTTAATTACAAAAAAATATTGCCCAAACTAATTCTAAACACCCACTTGTTTTTTCAAAGATTCATTTTTTCAGAAATATCTGCTGCAATATTTTCAATACAAAGATTAGAAAGAAGCATGTTTCCATAGAAACTGCATCCCTTTTATTCCCTGTTATCTTGGACAGTGTTGTATCTCCACAGAGACAGGGATGTAAATGAGAAGCTAATCAAAGTTCCCCAAACACATACACACAGAAATGTGTTAGGGAACTCTAATCTTCGCTTACAGAGGAAGGTCATTGGGGAATTCCTATTTGACTTTTAGCTTATAAAATTTAATTTGAGATTTCTGAACAGTAACATGAAAGCCTATACTGAAACTATGGTTATCTGTTTTCAAGGGTTTTTTCCTGTAGTTTGGGTTGATCAGCTTTTTGTATTTAGTCCTGAGTTATTTAGATGTTTATATTCTTGTGTAAAGGTCTTTGAGATTTAAATGATAAAAAATAAAACGCTCCATAAACCTCAATTAACCATTCAAAAGTCAATAGACTATACATGCAAAAACCAACAAAAAACAGGTTGTAAAAAACATTTTTTATTTCAAAATACTCAAATGCATATGAAATTTCATAAGCATGTATATATAAAAGTATGACATTTCAGAGTAGTAGTAATAAATAACAATTTAAGTCATGTACAGCTTGTGGTGTTTACTTTTGTCTGACATTAAGTAAAAACATGTAAACATGTTTTCAGGTTTTTCCACAAAAGAAAAAACTGTACAGATTTTGCCAAACAGTTATTCTCATTGCCATTCATTGCTGTTTTTTTCAGGATTTTTTTTTAAATAGCTTCAGCTGTTCTTTGCGCTATTTAACATTCTACAATGAATGAACCAATAGAACTAGTCCAAAATGACTAGACAGAATAAATCAAAGTTAAAAGATGTTTAAGAAAAACTTTTCTTGTTATTAAAGTTGCCGTTTCAAAAGTGTAAGAGGTTATATTATGACAGGGATGCAACACAGAATGCTAGATCTTTAAAATGTTATCTCTGCTCTAACGAGCACATGCAGGCTGCTAGATGATGAATTGAATTAGTGATACCACAAACCACAAAAGTGTGTAGAGCATTAGAGGGAAGTCTGTACAGAATCTTCACTGTCTTAACCTCAGTTAAGTGATATTTCCCAGTGCCACTCACTTTTTTGTTTATTCTCTGATATTAGCATTGATTAAATTGATAGTTTAACCAGTCAAATGTAACCAGTTTCCCCCTTACCACAAATGTAGTCAACCAAGTAGTCAACCAACTTTTAACTTCTTTAGTTTACATTTTTACACTTTTAGCTGGAGCTCTTGTCCAGAAACAGTTGAATCATGTTACAGGTGTAGGCAAATCCAGCATGAGTGTAGCCCAAGGACTCTTATTAATGTGCTGTAGTGTAGTTGGCAGTGCTTGCCCAGGTGAGGAACTGAACACCAGTCTGCTCCACTACACAAGTCCAATTTTTAAACTGGAGCTTTAAAGCTGATGTAGCCTGTACCCCACCAAACTGCTTAAATCATAATTACACACTGCATCAAAATGTTGAATAGTATATTTAAATGACTTACCAGC
Source organism: Arnoldichthys spilopterus (assembly GCA_037974385.1). NCBI lineage: Eukaryota > Metazoa > Chordata > Actinopteri > Characiformes > Lepidarchidae > Arnoldichthys > Arnoldichthys spilopterus. The sequence goes on from JBBPDA010109795.1 coordinate 3,081, forward strand.
TTTTTGACACTATAGATTATACTGTTTTGACTGTTTTTTACTTAATGTCAGACAAAAGTAAACACCACAAGCATGTTTCAGGTCTGCTAATTTTTACCTATATAACATATTTTTGTTTATTTTACACAAAACAGCATCTTGTACAGTGTCTTAAACCAAATGTCTCATTGCCTTACCTGACATGTTTGAGTTGTGTGATGACTTTGGTGTGCTGTTTGGAGTTAAAAAAACATATTGTTATTTGTAAGGCTTGTAGCTGTAGAGAAGGAAACTTTTGACACAGAGAATGTATTTGCTGATTTACAGCAGTTGGGGTAAGGGGGAACTGTCTACATATTTTCACCGTCAATTTAACCCATGCGATTAGCAAAAAGGAGCTTAAGATGTTGGGTTTTTGCCTTTGTCCACTTAGGCAGGTATTTTGACCTTTAAGTTAGACAAGTACATCCATTAATGCAAAACACACCACAGGCGATATGGCCTGTTTTTGGAGGGCAAGGATTTGAATGTGATTTGCTCTCAGCAAAGCCTGCACTCTGCTTTTGAAGAGGCTTGACAGGTAGAATATGCAAATTTCTCTGTAGGAGAGGCACACATGCTGCGTACCTATGCCTGACTTGACGCTACCCGCTGGCAAGGGGTGATCTTTCTACAACAAGTATGTCCTGTTCATACATGAAACAGCAAAACAGTATGGCAATTATAAGCCTTTTTACGTCCACATTCTACACCAGCTGTTGATTTTAGATGATGATGGCTATAACAATATTTGCCACAACCACTGGATCAAATGTGCCTTAGTTACATTAAGTTTAGTTACCTGGACACACTAATTGAATTCCATGGATTTTACAAATGTTTGGCATAACTGAGTGGTTAAAATGTGTGTCATACAATAATTATGAATAAATTTTCCATTTAACTGATGAGCAACATCTGGCATCTGGGAAAGTATATATATATTCCTCAAGGCCTTGCAGAACTGTATCAGATGTGTGAAGTTAGGCCAAAAGACCAGTCACCATTTTCTCATTGTGAACATTACAAACAAAATCTCAGTACATATGTGCAGGTTCACTGGTCATCTTCGATAGTAAATATAACTACTCTATTTGTGGCACTAAGGAAGTGAATCTAAACACTGAATATTGTTTAACATTTAAAATAAATAAATAAATAAATAAATAAAGGTGCAAAATGGGACTTAAAAGGATTGATGGCACAAAATAACAACATTAGAGTTAAATGGATGGAACATCAAGAAACAGCCTTTAACCTGAAAATGACAAGTACAGATTGCACAGATGCTGCTGGATGGAAGGTTGATACAACGTTAGATCTACATCTTAAAATGACAAAGAAGTAACAACTAAAGGAGATGAACAGACAAACGGTTTGTTTAGGTTCTCTGTCAAAAGCAGTTTTCTAGACTTGAGCTTTTAGGTCAGACTGAAGCTTTTAGGACGGTGGCTTTGCTTTGTTGTAGGTGTGCCGGAGGCCTCTGTGACAAGTGGTTCTCAGGGGCCTTCTGGATCCTTTTACTAGCTGAGCTTTAAAAAAAAAAGTTTTAACCTCTTTAAATCACATAGCAACTCTGTAGTCTGTCCTTTAGATCTCTCTTTCCTCCATACTTCCAAAGTCAGGAGTGGTGGCAACTAGGTCACAGCTTACAGAGTTCTCTTTAACAGAGAAGCATCTCAAGTAAAGGGGACAATAAAAATTTGCCAACTCATAGTTTGCAATGGTGTTCACAGTCAGTGTTAAAAATCACTGTGATTCCACTGCTAGTGATAACAAGCAATTTAACTTACTAAATTTTCAAACTAAATAATACAATTACAATTGCTGAAATTTAAATGTGCTCAGTGCTTGTTACTTTTCTCTTGTGTGAAAATATTAATAGACAATAATGAGGTTAGTAGTTTACAGATCTCTCTTACAACTTTATGTCAAATTTCCACAATTTTGTGGTCTACCAAAATTCTAATATATCCAACTGGGGCTTTTCAGATCACTCAGAATGCAAATCCTCTTCTCTGCAGCCAAGCCAAGGTTGTGAACTTTCTGCCCTCATGACTGTTGCTAAATTATTTGCTTGATTCAGTATAAAGTAACTTTATGTGACTCATGAGAACTCATGAAACAGACTGCTATGGTAGTGCTGCTTTTTCTACTTTTTTTAAAGTCTGGCTTAAACAGAATTGTTGATGGAAACAACAAAGAAATTAAATGATCAATAATAAATGGTTTGCTGGTCAGTCAATGTGTCCCATCAAGTGTTGTAATTTTTTTGTGTGATTGTTGTGTTCTGCTCCTGCATAAAGCACAAAATGAGTGGTGAGTTGGCCAAAATGTATAGGAATTGTCTAAAGAAAAATGACTGATGCTGTTATTAAGGGCATGGAGATGCCTAACCTTCAGTGAGGTTAAAGTAAACACTTCCCAAAATGCCTGTGTTTGTTCAAAAGTCTTTGGCAGCTCAGAAAACTGTTTAAAACTGTTTATCATGGCAGTAAATTGACTTTTTGCCTGTAAAACACTGTAGAATATTAGAATAAATACAAATAAATACTTGTGCAATAATTTGTTTTAATGTATTAATGTTTTGGTTAAATTAATTACATTCAGACAAAACTTCTCACTGCACTCCAGACATTGCATGGATCTGGTCAATCTTGCCAACAGTGGATCATTTCATTTAATAAGGGGCTCATTAACTGAAGCAGGTTATGGATGGTAACTGTAAATACCGGTGTTCCTCAAAGAGAGGTTTGGAAATAGTTAAGCTAACACACACACACAAATGAAAGCTTACTGTCCGAATAAATTGCTTTACACATACTTGACTTGGTACTGTAGGCTATTTATGCACTATTATTATTATTGTTGTTATTATTATTTCTTTAAGTCTGATAAAGCTAATACAAGTTTAAACTACTGGCCAATCGTATCTCAGGGGGCGAGCTTCTGTGAGCCAATCGGTGAGCAAAAGGCGGGGTTTGTCGCCGAGCGACGGGTTGGGGGTGTGGAGGTTCTCAGGTTGCGCGTCGCTAGTCTGCTGTAGCAAAGGGCTTTGTGGCGCTTGCGGACACGTGAGCCACGGTTGTTTATTTACAATATTGTAAACGGTCCTGATCACGTGTTTCTCCCACATTGTACCCAGGGAACTTGAAGAATGTCTTACAGTACACGTGTAAATCTGTTTTTCTTTGCTGTATTAAAGCGAAGCCGAAGGTCTTTTGTGAGCAGCTCCCTCAGGCTTTAACCAAACTGTGTTCCGTCCTGTTCGCCGCCGTGACGTGGCGATTCTGCCAGTCACAACAGTTGGAGGAAGTCATTAGCTCTCATTCCTCTCTGCATTATTTAAAAGCTTGAATGTCCTCCTAGTTGGTTGGGGGGTATTACGGCCAATTAGATTAACGTGCTGTCAAACAACCTTATCCATCCGCGCCCATTTCCGCTGCTCTCTGCGAATTACTCTTCCTGTTGTAATCTTTCATAACAGTTCCCAGAGATCAGCGGGGTCAAACACAGCGCGACCACTCTGACTTAAAGGACAGCTCGGAAAAGAAGGAAAGCTGCTCGCTCTTGAGACCGTAGGGTCTGTGCACACTAACTCGACACAAATAATCCCCTGACTTTCTGCTCATCTACCCTGAGTCCTGTTAATGCTGTTCCCAGCAGCACTGCACTGTGTGCTAAAGGCCCTGTATGTACAGTGTCCTTTGAGCTGGAAATGATTGGCACCCTTGATTGGTAAAAAGGAGCAAAAGCATAGTTCTAAAATATGTAAATACACATTTTCTACATTGTTTAACACCTTGATCTTACTCTAATAGATGAGAGAAATCAAAGCCTAAAAATAATAATATTTCAAAATACTAGCAAAAATAAAAATATTTCTTGGAAGTCAAGAAAACTTTAAAACTCCCCATAGTAAATGTGCTTTTTACCTGTAAAACATTATACTATATAATAAAAAACAAATATTTTTACTGTATTACAGTTACTAAATAATGCTGGTATTGCTATCTTTGTGAGTACGTTCCACTGACATCTGTACTACTGTATCTCTGTAATACTACACTTAAACTTAAACCTAACCTTGACCTCAGTCACCAAAATGCATTCTTTCTGCTCTTTTAGTTTTCCCTTAAAAAAAACTTTATGGGGAAAACAGCAGGGTTTCTTCAGAGGACCAGCAAAATCTCCTTATTTCCACAAATTTTGCAATAAACTGTTCAGTATGAGGACAATTGGTCCTTACAGATAAATACACATGTACACACACACACACACACACACACACTAGTTTTTAAATATAAATTCTCATCGCTCACATTTACCTTTTTTGAGGAACTCACAAGGGACTTCCGTTTCTACATGAACAAGAACACTTTTAAACATTTTACCATTGTTATTGTATTGGGATACTTTCCTTGGTATGTTCTAGTATCAGAAAATGATCCTCCTTCCCCACTACTAATTTTCTCTTGTATAGCAGATTGATGAGTTTGCTATAGTCAATCAAACATGACATGAGCTTTACACTGATTAGCCAGAATATTAAAACCAGTGATAGCTGGAGTGAATGACATACAGTGGCATCTGTTAGAGAAGCAGGAAAAATGGGAGAAATGGGTGTCCACTTTGAAAAGCACGTGATGGCTAGACCAAAAATGATCTAAAGAAGGACAGCTGGTGAAACAGCAACAGGGTCATTGGTGCATGTTAAGGGAGTAAAGGCTAGCCTGTCTGATTCGATCCAACAGTAGAGGTACTGTAGCACAAAAAGTGAATGCTGGCTATGATAGAAAGGGGTTTCTGCTTTGTGACTTGGCTTTTAATGGCTACCAGCGGTGCAAAGATAGGGACATTTTCACAGTGGTGATCAATGCTGTGATCGTGTTTATTTGAGCTGTTATTACCGCAGTCTGTTATTGTAGCTGTGTGTTTTCTTCAGAGGCTCTGTGGGCTCATTTCGAGACGACTCTCACACACTGCTTCCGTTCCCTTGATATTTAAATTTCCATGCCATCAATCAAGTCCACCCCAGACAGAAAAGGAGTTCATTATACAGCTGCTTGTTTTGTCTGTGTCTGTAAACCTTTTGCCCATCTGAAGATGCAGAACTCACTATTCATCCAAAACAATAAAATATGGTGGTGGAAAAAAGAGCTTCTTCTGTCATCAGAGAGAATGAAGGGCGTTCTTAAAGCTGTATTTTTGTTTTATTGTGTTTTTCTTAGCCATATTTCCCCTGGTTTCGTTAATCTTCCTCCTCCATCACACTTGCCTCTGTTTTCCCACCATTGAATTGGGCCTGAATTGTTGTGCGGTTTGTACTTTTGAATGCAAGCAGACTATTTCTGTACAGGTCTCTCTCACACTCTCTTTCTTTCTCTCTCTCTCTCTCTCTCTCTCTTTCTTCCTCTGTAAAGGCCAAAGCATTACAACAACAGTAATCAGGACACTGTAATGATAGTGGGCTCATGTTGATATTTACATTATTTTTAAGGTAATTTCATTATATTCTCTCTCTCTCTCTCTCTCTCTCTCTCTCTCTCTCTCTCTCTCTCTCTCTCTCTGTATCTCCTGTAGCTGTCCCATATTTCTTTCTTTCTTTCTTTCTTTCTTTCATTCCCTCTTTCTTTCTTTCTTTCTTTCCTTCCCCCTTCCCTCTCCCACTCCTTCTCTCTGTATTTCTTTCTCTCTTTAATTATCTGTATCTCTGTATCTCTCTGTCATTGTCTTTCCATCTTCCTGTCTCCCTCTCTCTCCTTCTCTTCTCCTTTTCTCTTTCTCATTCTCTCTCTCTCTATCTCCATCCACCCACCTACCCACCCTTCTGTCTCTTTCTCTTTCTCATTCTCTTTCTCTCTCTCTGCTAAAATAGTACCAGAGTTTGGTTTTATGGTTCTGCTTAAATTGGTGGGGTAATATGAGGCTCACTATGCATTAGATGAATCTTTGTTCTCTAACCCTTCCTTCTTGCAAAAGATTGACCCTTTCAACATAATTATATTGGCCTTAATTAGAGCAGTAGTAGAGTAGTAGGAGGAATCTGACTGATTTTAGGTCACTGGTGACCAGCAGCAGAGTTCACTGACCATGCTGGTCTAAGAGCAGTAGTGACAACACATTATCTCATTACCACACTAAAAGCCTCACATTCCCCTCATGTACTGTTTTTTATAACCTTGGTATTGTCTGGTGGACCAGTCTCTCATACATTTCCAGAGTTACGTGTTACTTCAGATGTTCAAGGACCTACTGAAGCAGAGCTCCTCACAGTTAGGGGCTGCAGAGGTTGTTTTTTTCATAAGCTGGAAAGTGGGACTTATACCAGTGCTGGGTTACGTATGTGTGTTTTAGTGACCTAAAAGACAAATGCAACTCTCGGTGGAGAGCTTGCTTCTGTATCCCTGAGAGTTTACAGCCTTCATGGAGGCTTCTGTACAAAGCCCCCCTGCCTAGACACTCTAAGGTCCCCAATGGAGGATACTGCATTTTTTACTAGCCACCAGTACTTTTGTTTCAAAAATTAATCAGACAGTTCATCCGCTTTGTCTTTTTTGTCATGATAATGATACTGTATTTCATCCATTCTGTTCAAACTCCTGATCTAAGTTCTCAGAGGGCTTGGGTTGCTATTTAGCCTGGTTTTGTTTATCTTCGGCTCCAAATAGGGTGCACAATATGAACAAAATATCAAGATTGTGACTATGCCACTACACATTGCAATTGTGATGTTTTCTAGTATTAAAGGCTCCATATCACATTCCCGTAAAAAAAAAGAGTTGAAGTATGTATGTATGTATTGTAGGACTTTGCCCTTGTGAACAGAAGGTTGCAGGTTCAAGTCCCGGCCGACTAGTCAAGTCAAGTCAAGTTTATTTGTGTAGCGCTTTTTACAACTGACGTTGTCACAAAGCAGCTTTACAGAAACCGTGTCCGAGCCCCCAAAGAGCAAGCCAAG
>JBBPDA010109796.1:0-10058 GCA_037974385.1 Arnoldichthys spilopterus
TTATTTTTGTGACCATTTTGAGTTTTTCTTTCATTGACTGAAGGGTACCAACAATTTTGTCCACGTGTGTATATAAGATCAAAATTCATTGCTGCAACATGAAGTTATACATTTAGTAGAACAATCTGAAGCATCTTTGCTTGTTCAGGAATAAACCTGCCATCCACCCTCTCTGTTTGGATTTTTATAAGTGATTAACCCATATATCACCATTTTTCAGCAAACCAACTACTGACAAAATGATCCAACTGAGGAAAAATAATTAAATCCAATGATCAAGTTGAGGAGCAAGTACTATGTCATATTGCACTGCAGCGCAGAAACTCAGGAGCTGACCCTAGATGGAAGCTAAGTTATCTGCACTATTACCTATGATTTCACATCAGTGGTACAGTCATGTACTGTAAATAGCCATCTGTATGAAAGGCCATGCATATCTAAAGGGGGTCACATGGGATGAGGAACGTGTGCAGAAAGATTTAATCAGAAGGAAAAAGCAGAAGCAGAATCTTTGCCCGAAAGATAAGTCACCATCGGGGAACAAAACCTCATCATGGTAATGTCATCTGTGCTCAATCTGCATGCCTACTGTCTCAGACCTATAACTGTATTTTGCAGGGCAGGGGATTAATTTCTAAATATGTAATCCCAGCTGTTGCCTCACGAATCAGAATGCTGCGATCACCAATAGCCAGACATTTCTGCTTTAGACACAGTGGTAATCTGGGGTAACCTGGGATTTAGTACTCATCATATACAGGGGCACAAGGGCATGGTGCAGCACAGATCATTGACAATCTCAACCTATGAAGTGATCTATTCAAGCTCTTCCTACCAAAGAACACTTACCCAGCAAGTGTTATGAGGTTATATGAGCTTTCTAGAATGTTGACAAAAAATGATTTTACCCAATGAGACATAAAAGTACAATAAAACATTAATAAAAAAAATACATCAAAAAATAATAATAATATTGTTTGTAGTAACAGTAGTAATAGTAGTAGTAGTAAAAGTAATACAAGTAATAGTAGTAGTAGTAGCGGTAGTAATAGTAGTGGTAGTAGTAGTAGCAGTAGTAGTATTATAAGTAGTAGGAGAAAGAGTAATAGTAGCAGCAGAAATTGTAGTTGTGGTAGTAGTAATAGTGGTTGCAGTAGTAGTAGTACCATAAGTAGTAATGGTAGTCTTATTAGTATTAATAGTGGCAGTTGTAATAGTGAAGTGAAAGTGACTCTTTGTCATTGTGAACACACTCAAGCACCACAACGAAATGTGACCTCTGCATTTAACCCATCACATGTGCACACGTGGAGCAGCAGGCAGCTACCAACAGCGCCCAGGGAGCAGTTCAGTGGGACGGTACCTTGCTCAAGGGTACCTCAGTAGTGCCCGGGCCGGGACAGTACACTTCAAGGAAATGTGTCCATGTGCTGAAGGGTAAAAACAGAAACATTATGTAGCATCTCTGAACAAGCAGTTTAATTAATTTAGTAATTTGAATAATTTATGAAAAAAAAACAAGTTTGTGCTACTGTTTTTCTGTAGACTGAACTAGAACTAGACTTTCCAGTAATATGCAAAGCTTATCCAATATACTTGGGGTATGTTCTTGTCTTTTGGTTTTATGCATGCTTATGCTGTGTTCATCAAAAGGGCAAACCTCAGTCTTATTCTGTCTTAGATGCATGACTTGTCTGCAGCACAGGCATAATTCTTTTGGCTGTGGAGCCAAGAGAATGCAAAATGTTCTGTGTGAGCACAGAATCATTACCCAGGAATGTGCAGACAGTAACATTGTTTCCAGCTAATTTGCATGAATGTAAAATGGATTATGAAGCCTTTTTAAGACTTGTGAATTCAATTTGCTTAGAAGAAAGAGAGTTAACTGGTTTTAGAAGACCGGTGTCCACCATTTCCATAATTTAGTGTGGCTTGTTGGAAGCTGACTCAACCATCCTTAATATGAGATATATAATTAATCAACATAAGAGCTGCTATTTACATCATTATATGTCAAAAGGCACCAAAGTGAACTTAAATTAAATTCAGTTTAAGATGCATTTTTTAGAAGCCAGATTACAACCCAGAGACATGTTTTTGTTAGTGTTGCAGTGGCTCAGTATTTTGTTTGAACTGAACATCGTACTACAAACCCACACATGTATACAAACTACTTAAATCAGAAAATGGATGAATATCTAATGCAAGTGTGAGAGCCACGCCCCACTCAGGAGGTACTGGAGCTAAGGCTCCACCTGGTGGACGGGAAAGGCCACCAGAATACTAATCCCTCTGAGCAGGCCCTCCCTCCAGGTGCGGTGCATCAGGCCCTCATCAGGGGTCTTATTTAAGACTTCCTGGAACACCGGGAGGATGCGAAGTCTGGTGTAATTCTTGCCGATTCTAAGCGGTTTTCTTGTGTGGTTTATTCTGGTATTTGATCTTGTTTCTGGACTTTGGTATTTCGATTCTGGATTTCTACTTACACCCGTTTGCCCCCATTTGACCCAGCGTGTTTTTCGACCTTGATTTTGGATTACCCTGTTTATTACAATAAAACTTTCAACTTGCACTTGTGTCCAAGCTTCTGAATCATCACAGAAGACTTTGCCAAAGATGGACACAGCAAGTCGGACCGAACCAGCCATGCCAACTGTGATGGAGCTTATGAGAGCTGTTGTGGAACAGGGAAAGAGAACATCAGCTGCAGTTACAACAGATCCGTTCGAGCCTGGACACCCTCACTCAGGCAGTGCAACAGCTTCATCTCTGCCAAGCTTCCAACCCTAGCATGAGCACTTCTTCCGCGCCGACAGAGGGTGCCAGAGACACCTCATCCGTCGTGGAATGAAGAAGCACCATGTTTTCCCCATCATAGAGCCGTTTGGCAAAGCCAGAGAAATACAATGGCGACCCGAATAAATGCCAAGGTTTCTTATTGCAATGCTTGCTGTATTTTGAGCATCTGGGGGTTATGTCAGGGAACGAGAAAGAAGAGAAAGAATGGGCCTGTGTTGGTACTGCGGTGAGGGGGATCACAAACTAGCAGGCAGACCCGTCAGAGGGAGAGAGAACATGCAGGGGTAAGAGGAGAGGTGAAACTGCTGACTAAACCCCTCTACTGTGCCGGTGGTGTTTGAAACTCACACTTTCCCTTCTCTGTTCTCAGCTTTCATAGATTCCGGGGCTGCAGGAAACTTTATTGATGCCGTACTTGCCGAAAGGATCGGGTTATGATTTGTCACGCTAGAGCATCCCATGTCAGTACTGGAGTTGGACGAGCAACCTGTAGGAGGGGGTAAGGTCTGTCAGATCACACAGCCCATGACAGTTACAATAGGTGCGTTGCACAGAGAAATGCTACAATTTTATGTTACTTCAGCCTCCGTGCACAAGATGGTGCTAGGATTACCCTGGCTCAGAAAGCATAATTCCAGCATTTCCTGGCCGGAGGCTGAGATAACGGCATGGTCAAGCTACTGCTTGAAGAATTGTATAAAAATTCCATGTGCTGCCACAAGCATAGAAGGAACCATGCTCAATGAAAAAATTATCGCCGAACGTACCCTTTGTCTCGTGCTGAAACTAACGCTATGGAGAAATACATCCAAGAGGCGCTAGACATAGGGTACATTAGACATTCATCTTCCACGGCTTCGGCGGGGTTTTTCTTCGTGCAAAAGAAGTAGGGAGGGTTGCGTCCGTGTATAGATTATCGTGGGCTAAACGCAGTGTTGAAACCATTCCACTATCCCTTACCATTGGTCCCTGCGGCCTTAGAGCAAGTTCAGGGAGCTACTATCTTCACCAAACTAGACTTGCATTCTGATCCATGTGAGGGAGGGGGATGAATGGAAAATGGCTTTTTCGACAACGTCAGGACATTATGAGTACTTAGTGGTTCCGTATGGTATTTCGCTAGCACCGGCCGTTTTTCAGTCTTTCATAAATGAGGTGTTTCGAGATATGTTAGGGAGGTTTCTTATCGCCTACATTGATGACTTACTTATTTTTTCTAAGAACAAACAGGAACATGTTCAGCATGTCCGATTGGTACTAGAGAGATTGTTAAGGAACCAATTATACGTCAAGGCGGCGAAGTGTGTATTTCACGCATCAGTAGTACCCTTCCTGGGGTATATCATCTGTAGTGAGGGAGTGAGAATGGACGAACATAAGGTGTGCGCAGTGGAAAATTGGGCAAAATGCAGATCAGTGCGAGATATGCAGAGGTTTCTAGGGTTCGCAAACTTTTATCGTCAATTCATTAAGGGGTTTAGCGCTGTGGCTGCTCCACTCACCTCTCTTCTAAGGAAACCTCAGAACAATTCCAAGCTGCTAAGGTGGCCCGAGGAGGCTGAGGAGGCATTCAGAACTTTGAAGGAATGGTTCACAACGGCACCCATTCTCACTCACCTGGATCCAGAGAAACCCTTCATGGTCGAGGTCAATTCCTCGGATGTTGGGGTAGGTGCTGTACTCTCACAGAGATCAGGACACCCTAGTAAACTGCATCCTTGTGCTTACTTTTCTAAAAAGCTAACGATGACCGAAAGGAACTATCATGTGGGCGACAATGAGTTGCTGGCACTAAAACTGGCACTGGAAGAATGGAGGCACTGGCTGGAGGGGGCTGCGCATCCCTTCCTAGTGCTCACTGATCACAAGAACCTGGAATACCTACGGACAGCAAAAAGACTAAACCCTCGCCAAGCCAGGTGGTCCTTGTTCTTTAACAGATTTGACTTTGCCCTCTCCAAGATCCGAGGTAGAGGCCAGGGACTGTGATTCCTCTCCCATTCTTCCGGAGTCAGTGTTTCTTGCTCCTATCAGATAGGAGATTGAACAGGAGATCCAGCAGGCACTGGAGAGAGAAGGGTCACCACCAGAATGTCCTAGCAGTAAAGTTTATGTGCCAGAGAATCTGTGTGGGCAGCTGTTGAGGTGGGTCCACACCAGCATGGCCTCAGGGCACCCTGGGGTTACCCGAACATATCAATTAGTCTCAGAAAGGTTCTGGTGACCAGGGCTAAAGGTAAACGGTAGAACAATTCATCAAATCCTGCAGTGTGTGTGCTGTGGTAAAGACCCCCCAACAGCTTCCCATGGGGAAATGAATGCTGTTAGAGGTACCTCAGAGACCGTGGTCTCACGTAGCAGTGGACTTTGTCGCTGACCTTCCAGTATCTCAAAGAAAACACGGTGTGTTAGTACTGGTGGATCGATTTTCCAAATCTTGCCGTTTCATCCCTATGCCTCAGTTGCCCATGGCGTTCCAATTAGCTGAAGTACTGTTCCAACAAGTATTCAGGTATTTTGGAATACCAGAAGACATAGTATTGGATAGGGGGCCTCAGTTCACATTACTAGTGTGGAAAGCCTTTATGCAGCACTTAGGGGTAAAGGTTAGTCTCACGTCGGGTTACCACCCTCAATCTAATGGACAGGTTGAGAGGGTAAATCAAGAACTGGGCAAGTTCTTAAGAACCTATTGTCATGACCAACAATTGAGATGGGCTCAATTCTTGCCATGGGCAGAATATGCCCAAAACTCCCTGCGTAGCGCTTCTACCCTTCTCACTCCTTTCCAGTGTGTGCTAGGTTACCAGAGTGTGGCTATCCACTCGGGATCTAAAGCTAAAGCTGCCATGTAAAAAACTGAGCCCCAGGTACATAGGCCCTTCAAGGTGATCAAACGGATAAACAATGTTGCATATAAACTGTTGTTACCAAGGTCTTATCGCATCTCTCCTGTGTTCCATATCTCCCTGTTGAAGCCCCTGGCGATAGGATCCCTGGCTGACACCGGACCAGAGGAGACCCCCCCACCTGGGGGGCGGCCCCGGGCAACGGCAGGAGGCGTTCGTCAGGTGAGGGGTGATGTGAGAGCCATGCCCCACTCAGGAGGTACCGGAGCTAAGGCTCCACCTGGTGGATGGGAAAGGTCAACAGAATACTAATCCCTCTGAGCTGACCCTCCCTCCAGGTGCGGTGCATCAGGCCCTCATCAGGGGTCTTATTTAAGACTTCCCAGAAGACCAGGAGGATGTGAAGTCTCGTGTAATTCTTACCGATTCTAAGCGTTTTTCTTGTGTGGTTTACTCTGGTATTTGATCTTGTTTCTGGATTTTGGTATTTCGATTTTGGATTTCTACTTGCACCCGTTTGCCCCCGTTTGACCCAGCATGTTTTTCGACCTTGATTTTGGATTACCCTGTTTATTACAATAAAACTTTTTGGACACTGTGTCCAAGCTTCTGAATCATCACAGCAAGATTCTGTTTTGACATTTTCAGATGAGGCATAAGCAGTTCATAAAACTCTACTTCTAGTAAGACCTTAATCATAGTATTGTAGGAATAATCAGCTGATAGTGTGGGAATATTTGGTATAGGAGTTTCAAGGATATGCATAATAACTGCAGATTTAAAGTATTTACATGGGACCTGTAAGGATATAGGGCAGGGCCCCTTTAATAGGGAAAGGAGAACTGTCTCTATCTGGTGGCCAAAGCTGGTAGCCCGGCATCCACACCTAGCCTTTAGGACTCTCGGGTGTTCTGGATTACCAAGTGGATGGTCGGGGTTACATAAGCTCCGGGCTACCAGATGGAGGCACGAAGTCAACTTGTCTTTTGAAACCTTGCCTTATCTTTGACCTTGCCTTGCTCCCATATATACCTGTTTTCTCCTGTTTTGACCTTGGATTACGCTTCTGGACTGCCCTTCTTGCTGTGTTTGCCTGCCTGTTTAGAAATAAACAGTGATCCCTTGCATTGTGTCCTGTATCCCTGAATCATGACAGATGACTTCGCAAAACCAGGGACACATGAGGATGACAGGAAGCCCCACGATCCAGGTACCAGAGCTCAACAGAGCAGTCATGGACCGGGGAGGTTGCTTGGTGAGCCACAGTGTGTCACCGACACAGTGCAGGAGCCGCCGTGTGTCGCCGACACTGCAGGAGCCCCTGACATGGTGCAGGAGCCGCCACGTGCCACCGACATTGTGCAGGAGCAGCCACGTGCCGCCGACAAGGTGCAGGAGCCACCACGTGCCGCAGACAAGGTGCAGGAGCCGCCATGTGCTGCCGATACGGTGCAGGAGCCAGCTAAAACCAGCTGAACTAACAGTACTATCGCTATAATGGGACTATGGTTATAAAACACCTATAGTTTTAGAAGTGAAATGATGCTACAGGACATTGCAATAATGGTTTATGGTAATAATGGTATGGTGCTAAATAAGCTAGAGGACTATGGTGATAATAGGGTTATGTTTCTATTAGAGATATGGAGCCCTATTTAAACCATCAGAATGCAAAATCTGAAGTGCATGAGGCGATGCATTTAGGTTGTGTCAGAATTCACTTTTTCCTACTTTAACAATATCTCTTAATCATGTGCATGGTTCAAAAGGATTATTCTAAGTACATTTTTTGTTTTTGTACACAGTAATAATCCTCCACATTGGATTCTTTTAATTTTTTGTATCTTGTATGTTTGTGTGCTGCTGCTTGCCCCTGTCTGTGTAAGAAGCTGAGTGTATGCAAGTTGTGCACCCAACTAGCATGTGCATATTATAAATCTTGGTACAGTAAGAATCTTACAGTACCCCTCCCTTGATGCTCGCCTCTGGAGGCGACCGGAGGCCTTCCCCTCGGCCAAGGACCAGGCCGCTCTGGTCTCCTGGCATGAAATTCGGTGGTCAGGGCAGGGTCTAATACATTGGCCGCCGGCACCCAGCTTCTCTCCTCCGGCCCATACCCTTCCTAGTTGATGAAATACTGTAGCCCACTCCTCCATCTCCGGCTACCCAGAATGGACCGGACAGTGTATGCAGGTGTACCCTCTATGTCCAGCGCCGGCGGAGGAGCCTCATTGGGTACATTGTCAGCTAGGGGGCCTCTCAGGACAGGCTTCAATAGAGATACATGAAAAACAGGTGACACATGGTAAGAAACAGGCAGTTGCAGTTTATAAGACACTTCATTAATTCTTTTAAGCATCTTAAAGGGACCAATGTAGCGTGGACTTAACTTCTTGCAGGCCTGTTTCCATCTGAAGTCTCGGGTAGACAACCAGACTCTCTCACCTGGTTGGTATTCTGGCTGCTGCATTCTGTGACAATCAGGTTGATCCTTTTGTCGTTGAATCACCTGTGATTTTGGCATGCGTTGATTCCCATACCTGCTCTGCTCTTTCGAACCACTCGTTCACTGCAGGTACTTCAGTATGATGAGCATTTCAGGGGAACAGTGGCGGTGGAAATCCTAGCACACTGGAATGGGGTTAGTCCTGTTGAAGAATGTCTGAGCGAATTTTGCGCATACTCAGCCCAAGGCAGAAACTGGGACCATTTTGACTGCTGGTTGTGACAGTTACTTCGTAAAATTCTTCCTAGATCCTGATTTACTCTTTCCACTTTGTAACAATCAGGACCTCTGACCGATACTTAAAATATATATCTTATTATAAAACGGGTAAACTAAGACCAATAAATGGAAGGTTTGCTATAATTACTAATGTAAGAGGAGCTGGGGCTCCCTCTAGAGGCTGTGAATGGTCAGCTTCACCCGAATACTAGACCTGGCCACGCCCCTCCCAGCTGGGGCTCATTGGGGGACATCAGGGCAGGCCTTCAAATAGTTGAGGAACCCACACCACAGTGCAAGGTTTTGTCAGTATTTCTGCGACTCTGAGTGTTATTTCTAGTTTTGGATTTTCTTGGATTTTGACCTGTTTTGTCTCTTGGATTTTGATTCTTGCCTGACCCATCATATACCTGTTTTTGGATTTTTATCTTTGCCTGGTTTTTGACTTTGATTTTGTCTCATCTCTGATTTACCTGCTTGCTTGTGATTTCGACCTTGTGCTTGGACTTTGACTTCGATTCTGCTTCTCCCATGATACCCTTGTTTGCTGGCTCTCGACCCTTTTTTGAAGACTTGGATTTTGTTATTAAAAATTACCATCTTCACTATCCTGCATTTGTGTCCTATCTTTCTGAATGAGTCATTACTCATGACAACTAACCTAATTCAATATAATCTGTCTCTGAAAATACTTGGTTTTGTATAAAAGAAATACACAGAACTACGTTGAACGTTTCGATAGATATATTAATCCCACAAAGAACAAACACAGCCACACACAACACCACTTCCCACAGTCCCTAAGTCTTATTTCTCCTTCCTGGATCATGTGAGGAATCATGTGATCTTCCTTCATAAAATCCAGAAAAAAGTGACCTCTGTGGCCGTCGGAGAAAAACAAAAGAAAAAAAGAAGGAATAAGGAGCGCTCTCACCGGCAATGTTTTGGGTGTAGCAGGGGTAGTCCATCCCCTCCATCATGGATTGATTCCCGTAATCGTGGCAGTGATGTATTCCCCTACGATCCGTAGCTAGGGTAAGCAGAGAGTTTAAGTGTCCATTGGGTCCCTCGTAGTCTCCCCAAGTCTGGCGCGCCCCTCTCTACTGCATTTCCTCCCTTTTTAAATCCCTTTACCAGGTCAAAGTTCACAGTCAGCTAACAAGGAGATCAGCTGACTTGATCCCAACGTGGGTGTAAACAATAGCACTTGGACCCCACATGGAGTGATGTTTATACACCACAAACCAGGGCATTACAATCTACAAAATGGAACATTACTAACAAGTTTCCATATAATACTATATACCTTTTTTATGGTATAAAGTAAAGAAACTAAAAACTTTGTCTATGTGGCTGGTGCTACAACTTGACCATTTGATTGTGGGTGGTACCCAGATGTGAGACTCACCGAGACTCCTAATTTCTCCATGAAAGCTCTCCAAACTTGTGATATGAACTGTGGACCCTGATCCAAAACAATATCTTCAGGAATATTGTAGTATCTGAATACTTGCTGAAACAGAATCTCGAACAACTGAAAGGCTGAAGGTAACTTTGTCAGTGGCAGAAATCTACTGGATTTTGAGAATCTGTCTACTATGACCAAAACACATGTACACACATGGACAAAATTGTTGGTACCCTTCAGTCAATGAAAGAAAAACTCAAAATGGTCACAAAAATAA
>JBBPDA010109797.1:0-10057 GCA_037974385.1 Arnoldichthys spilopterus
TGTGATGGGTTAAATGCAGAAGTTGCATTTCATTGTGGTGCTTGAGTGTGTTCACAATGACAAATAGTCACTTTCACCTGTCCTTTGTTCCATGTCTCCACCTATGTCCAGGTGTTTTGTGTTCCAGTTAGAACATTTAGGTTCCTGTGTTTGGTTTTGTCTTGGTCTGGTCTACTGTTTCTATGTCTGTCTCGTTGCCATGGTGCGTAAGTTATATCTAGTTCTGTGTTTCTGCGTTCATTGGTAAATAGTCTTACTGCTCTGTCGTCTTTAAATAAAACCTTTAAAAGCCACCGTGCTCATGCTAACCTCCAAGACAAAACCTTACAGAAGAGCAGCCCTATTACAGAAGTAGCAAGTGGCGTACAAGTGTACAAGCTGGGGGTGAGAGTCGTGGAGCTGATGTTTGCGGGGGTTACAAGGTGAGAGATCAGCTCAAGCTAACCCAGGAGACTTCTGGTGGAGAGGGGCTTACTGATCTAGTGGGCACAGTTTAGCAGATTTTAAGGGACTTGCAGAGAGCCTCTTGGAGGGAGGGGGAGGAGGAGGAGCCCATCCTCTCTCCTAAGGCTGCTGGCAGCATTTTAAAGACTGTCAAGTACAAAAGGCGTAGGCCTAAGCGCCATAGGTGGCCAGCAGCCAGCGACTCCCCTGAGTCAATTCTGTCGACCAGTGAGCCTAACAAGCCAGCGCCTCAGTCCCACGACCCAGCCCCACTGACCAGACAGCTGGCATGCACAGGCAGCTAGACGAAGTCACAGTCCTGTAAAGCCGAGCCGGAGCCAGTGCCCCGGACCAGCAGGCCAGAACACCGGATTAGCAAGCAGGAAGTGTCTTAAGCAGAAAGTGTCATAACTCTTATGACAAAAATGACATGTTCATTGCCTCATGTTCATTTATGTCTAGCCCTGCCTCCCAGCTGCGTCTCGTCTCGTGTTTAGGTGTTTCCCATGTCATGTCATTATTTAAACCCCTGTGTCTGGTTCAGTAGTGTGGATTCTCTGTTGTACCTAGTTCGTTGTTGTCTCTTGTTCTTTGGTTATATTTCTGTAAGGCTTAGCGCATGGATGGGCCAGCAGGGGGCGGTTGAGTGCCCCGCCTTCGCAGACGCGCTGCGTCGGGTCGGCCGGGCGCACGTCGCCATGGTTACGGCAATCATGCTTATGTGTTTCACCTGGGCCAAAACCCTTATAGCACTGGTTGTCTGACCGGGCAGCGCGTGGTCCTTGTCGGCAGGTGTGGCTGCTAGTTTTAGCCACACCGGACTCGTGCCGGTAATTTGGTAAAGGTTCTGGGTTTTAACTCAGGGTCTCCCTTTCCTCCCCTTTTCCTGTTTGCCCCAGCAGAGAGGTCTGAGCAAAGCTCAAGTGCCCCTCTGCTGGGGAAACTTTTATTCCTCAACTCGAGTCCGCCTGTGGCTCCGTACACAGCCACAGGTTGGCAGGGCCTCATTCCCTGGCCGTCTGAGGAGCACATGGGCCGCGAACGGGCTGGTAACGGCACGGATTGGCTGTGCTCCCTCTCAAGTTGAGACCTCTAGAAAACAGCAAACATGGCCAGCTCTAATGCCCAGGGCCCGCGAGCCAGCACGAGACAGACTCCCTGACAGACGAGGGCTCGAGCAGGTCTGAGCATGCGGCTGAGGCAGCTAGTTGGCTCGCACCTGCTTCCAGGGGTTCCGTTCCTTACCCTTAAACCCAGTAACCTTTATTTATTAAACCTTTAATGGCCACACACAAAAAAAGCAATATTCTTTCTTTGCATTTTCCATTAGTTTGGGGCATTAATAGCAATACTTATGCATGTTATAATATTATACCATTTATATTATAGTTTTTTTTATTCAACCTTTAAACATGGGCCTCTATTAAACAGTTCTCTGTATCGTAAATCTCTGAATTCATAAACAAATTAGAGTCATGTGCGTCCGTGCAACAAAACCACCTGCAACTTGTAATGGAGACACAGAGGCAGGATTTTAAGAATGGGCTTAATTGCAGGGAACCTAAGGGTGTCATGTACTGTAGAGAGTTAGGACACAAATGCAGGTAAGATTGATGATATTTCATGAAAACTCCACGTCACCAAAGGAAGGTCAAAAACAACTGCAGACAGGTGTGTCACAGGCAATCCGATTTAGAAACGTAATCCAGGCAAAACGTCAAAAAACACGGCGAACAGGTTTCACACCGAGAGAGAGAGAGAGAGAGAGAATTTCTGTGTGTCGCCTGCCTGCGCCTTCCCCCTCGCTTCCCTCTCAAACCACAGTGAGAGACAAGGCTCGAGCTCTCAACCTGAGAGCGAGAGAGTAAAGTGCAAATCACGATCTAAAACCGACAGTTTAAAGGCCATTAAGCTCAGTAGGAGCTTCATCTGCTCCTAAAAAGTAACAGATTATTATATGTTTATGTCGCTAATTCATTTCCCACCGTTTTCGGGTACGAGCACACTTCTCCCTTCTCCGCTAAAAACACACCCTTATTCGGCCCCGTAGCGCTGTGGTCTGCGCTCTCGCCTCTCAACCAGTGAGGTGGGAGTTCGATCCCAGCGCAGCGTGTGTTTTTTCCCTGACACGTCTTTTGCTCTTGGGTCCTGCCCAAAACTCCGGTTAGCATGACACCGGCGCGTTACAACAGGGGCACAAAATGTGCTAAATCAAATATTTTATGACACTAAAAGCTTAATATTAATACCGTTCTATATGTTTATACATGTTTATAAAAAGTAACAGATTATTATATGTTTATGTAGCAAATTGGCTTACCTTTACTAGAAGTGTAAATGCTTGAGCTTAGTCTCAACCTCTTAGGACCTCTCTCTCCCTCTCTCTCTCTCTCTCTCACTCTTTGTCTGTGTTTGTAATGTTTTTCTACTTTCACTTTCAATTTTTTTTCAGCATGGTATAAGTCAGCTATTAGCTGCTATTGCTATAGCAGAGAGGGGCACCGATCAAACTCAGCTGGAACCCAGGTGCATTCTTCAGATCCATAGCTCTCCTGGTTTCCCAAATATGACGACCTCCAAACTTGATGTCTGGGATCCAGGAGGTTCGTTGGTGCAGGGTTTTAGATCAGAACCCAAATGCATCGGCAAGCTAATAGAGCCTGATCTGGTGGATGCCAGATACCAACTAAACACACCCTCTTTTAACACAACCATCCCCCAACACCTGACTGAAAGGCTGAGCCTGTTGGGCCTGAACACCTCCCTATGTAATTGGGTCCTGGACTTCCTGACTGAGAGGTCTCAGTCAGTTAGGATTGTGAATAACATCTCCAGCACCACCACACTGAGCACTAGTGCTCCACAGGGTTGTGTATTCAGCCCCTTGTTGTTTACCTTGCTGACTCACGACTGTGCAGCAATGCACAGCTCAAGCCACACCAAGTTAGCTAATAACAAGACCGTAGTGGGTCTCAACAGCAAGAACGATGAGTCAGCATACCGAGAGGAGGTTAAACAGCTAACGGACTGGTTCAAAGCCAACAACCTGTCTTCTGTCACTATTAATGACAGAATGTGGTTTTGCAGAGTCACCTTGAAAGTTGTTGTAGTTGGTGATGCCCTCTCCTTTCTCTGTTCACATTACACAACTGTCTGACTTGTGGTCAGGAGTCTAAACGTTGTGTACTGTAAATAGTACAGCAGTTTCACCACTTTCACAATAGTGTAGTGTAAATAAGGCATAACAGGTTTTCAGTAATAAGCAATAGAGTCATATTGCAAAAGGTCAATTTCTAATTCAAGAAGAATCATGCAATCAGTGATGCATCCTAAACCTAATGGTTGGCCATTCATAGCCGTAATTGTACATGTGAACTCTATATATGGTCTAATAATGGGTGACCAGTGGGCAGTGGTGGCCAAGTGGTTAGGGCATTGTGCTAGGGCCCTGAAGGTTGCAGGTTCTAGTCCCAGCTCAGGCACTACTGAGGTACCCTTGAGCAAGGTATCGTCCCTCTGCTCCACGTCTTTTTCTGGAAAATGTTTTTTTTCTTCCTTATTGGGATTTGCTTTAAACAAGTCATTCCATCAAACGTACACATGTGCCCATAGCAAGTGTCATGCACCTGCATGTTACTAAAATGTCCATAAATGTGTTTAAATAATATGTCAGTGAGTTTAGACATACACAAACACATTACACTGCCTTAAAATAGCAAAGCACCAACAATATACCCTGCCCCACCCCTTTTAAAAAGCACCACTCCTGGGAGTGGGAAGCAGGTGCTAAATCACTTTTTATTTTGAAAATGTGCACATAGCTTTAAATAAAGGAATATGGTGATAGATTTGCTTGTGCTGTCAAAATATCTCTGACTGTGTTGCACTGTGTTATAATACTTTTGCTTCTCTGGGACCTGACGGATTAAGAGAACACTCCACAAGACAAGACATCATCATCTAGCCATCACAGTAAGGCCCTTGTAAAAGTGGCATCATTATGCTCCTGTTTTCAGCACATCAATTCCAAGAACTGACTGTTCACTCGGTGCCTAATAAATTGATGCCATCTTTTTTTCTGGAATTTTCTGAATTGTCTGGTAGAACAATTTAAGTGATCAATATTGGTTTCAAGGCTCAAAGGAAGAAACTGACCTTCAGTGTAAATACTCAAAAACGTAACAAAAGCCAAAAAAGCAAGAAATCATATGATTTAGCAGTTCCACAAAGCAGAAGAGAAACAAGTGATAATGCTACCTTCAGCTGTTATGCCACAAACCACTGCAGCAGACTTCCAGTGGATGTGAGAGGAACTGAAAATATATGATTTATAGGCATATTATAATGGCCTGTTTACCTGGCAAACCAGATCCGTTTCTGAGAGGAAACAAACCTGCTCGTGCACGAAGTGAAAATGTGAGAGCGCATCATTTACAGGAGCAGCTCTGTTCCACTGGAGCCTTTCAGTGTCATTAGTGCACTTCCATTGTGAACCTGTGTCTGTAACGAGCGTCGCGCACCTGCACGTCACCAACACTTGCAGCTGACTTTAGACGCTGTTTTCGTTCAAAAGTGCAACGTCATTACACTGCCTTAAAATAGCAACACGCCGACAATGCCCCGCCCTGCCTCGCACCAATTAAGAAGCACCACTACTACAAGCAGGAAACACACAACATCATTTGTAAGTATATATCATATGTAATATCATATGTATGTATACATACTTGCAGTTTGAAAAACATGTGCATGGCATAAACATGAGGAATGTGCTAATACTAAGCTAGTAAAAATACTTTGCGTTGTGCTTCCCACTGGTGCAAAATAGACAAAAATTGGACTATAGATATGTCGTATGAAATTGTTTTACACATGGTATACTGGGCAGTGATGGCCTAGTGGTTAGGACATTGTGCTGGGGACCTGAAGGTTGCAGGTTCAATACCCGGCTCAGGCAGTACTGAGGTACCCTTGAGCAAGGTACCTTCCCAATACTCTGCTCCACGTCTTGGAAGTCGCTTTGGATAAAAGCATCAGCCAAATGAATAAATGTAGATGTACACTGATGAGCCACAACATTAAAAGTACCTGACTAATACTGCATGAGCACCCCTTGGGCTGTCAGCACTGTGTGTTCTAATCTTTCTCTGTAGGATCAAAGAAAACTGAAGGAACCCTCCACAAGACCCGCCATTCTGGAGATGCTCTGACTCAGTCATCTAGAACACCACAGAAAGTCTCTTGTCATAGTGACTTAGATCCTTACACACACCCATTTTTCCTACTTCCACCACATAAACCTCTAGATCTCACTGTTCACTTGTTGCCTAATATATTCCACCAGATTTGTTGCCATCTTTATTTTTTCTTGAATTTTCTGCAATGTCTCGTGCAACAGTCAGAGTGTAATACTGCACCTTTTAAGATGTAACTGAAAATAAGGGCTCAGTTAATGTGGAACTAAAAAGTAAAAATGAACTTTGGCTTCATGAATTCCCATTATTCTAGAACAGATTTCTGGAACGAATTTCATAGTTGCACCAGACAGGCTTTTGCTTTATGAGCTTGGAAGGCCTCTCAGATCCTCTGGCTTTTCTCTTGTAGCAGGTTCCACAAATCAGAAGAGAAACATGTGATGATGCCACTTTCAGTCTTTATACCACAAAAGGCTACAACAGACTTCCAGTGGATGTGAGAGAATATTTTGAGATTTTAACACTTGTGGCTTTTATGCAGTGGTTTATAAATTTATGGTAACATTTTATTTTATTAGTAAATGCACTTTCCATTATATATTATCATTAGTATTATTTACTTTGCTCAATCAATATTTTACTTATTGCATCTTTTATTTAATTTATTGAATTTTTTATCTCATTTTCTGCAGTGTATATATAGTTGTAATTTAAAAAATGCATTTTTTTTATTAAACTAGCTGTGAATAAGTTTCCAACATCCATTTTTTAACTTCTTACATTTTCAGTTGCTAGTGAAACACTTTGAATTGCATTTACATAAAATTAAATAAAGTGAAGTGAAATAAAGTGAAAGTGACTATTTCTAATTGTGAATACACTCAAGCACCATAACAAAATGTGACCTCTGCATTTAACCCATCACACATGCACATGTGGAACAGTACTGTGTGTAAGTGTTTCTTTCACTTTCTTGCACTGCTAAATGCTGAGCGTGTTTTGCTTTATTTTCATGGAATTTGTTTGGATGCAGATATGTAAATATGACTATGAATGTGCCATTGCTTAGGGTCTCACCTGAGAGATTTAACCATGTATTCATCCTCATACTCATATTTCTCTCTTGTCTTTTCCTCTTCAATACTTTGCATTTCTGTGCACTGTGACATCTTCTCACAAGTCTGTCTTCTCATGGGCTCCTCTGTCTTGTAAACATACCATTTACTGGACTTTCGTGTTTCCAAACATTTGAGGAAGTCCTGTAGAGGCACACAGGCAGAATGGATCTAATATGGCAACACTTCTGTAAGATCTTTAAACATGTCTAACACATTTGTGGATGTGTATCATGGCTCAAACAAAGGTGTCAGAGGACCTTAGGAAAAAAAAATGCTAATGTCCAAAAAGCTGGAAAAAGTTACAAGATAATCTCTTAAATATCTGGACTCCACCAATCAACAATCAGACAGATTGTGTACAAATGGAGGACATTCAAGACTTTTGCTACTTTACCCAGAAGATGAATAAAAAAAGATATCACAGTTAAGATTTTAATTACACAAATTTTAGCAGGTGAAAAAAACAAGGACAAGTTCAAAGGGAACTGCAGAGTAAGCCAAGCCATTGGGCTAGGTCATGCCATCAGAAAACAAAAGGATAACAAGGTCAAAAGTGAAGTAAAAGTGACTATTTGTCATTGTGAACACACTCAAGCACCACAACAAAATGCAACCTCTGCATTTAACCCATCACACGTGGAGCAGTGGGCAGCTACCAACAGCAGGGTAGCAGGACAGTACCTTGCTCAAGGATACCTCAGTAGTGCCCAGGCTGGGACTTGAACCTGAGACCTTCAGGTCTTAAAGGCAGTGTCCTAACCACTAGGCCACCACTGCCCACTAAAAACGGTGCTGATGAAGATGGCACCATGGACAAGTTTTGACAGCTAAGGAAGCTTACGATTGCATGGAAGTAGTAGCCACAATGCATGAAACCAGTCACACCCAGAAAATGTTATTGCATAATCTCAATCTGTTGTTATACAAAGATGGGTCATCAGGGTTCAAGGGGGGTGTAAAATGTGCAGGATGGGTGGTAACTGTAACTACAGAAACACAAGTCATCATACAACGCGGCATGTCCAAAAGAACATCAGCACAACAAGCAGAGCTAAAAACACTCACTGTGGCATGTAAAATTGCAAAAAAACAAAACAGCCTGCTAAGATCGCCATGGATTCTAGATTTGCTTTCAGAGTACAATTTAACCTCCTACTTAACAATCAGTCATGAAATGCAAAGCATACATGAAAACAGACATTTTGGAAAGTCAAGGAATCTCTTTAGCAGATAAAGCAGCAAAGAGAGCTGCCAAACAATGAAAATGCCCCCCCAGAAAAACGTAACAACAAAAGTACCACAGAGTCAAATCATGACAAAGAGAGAGCAGTTACTCAGAACTGGGTAAAATCAAAGTTTTGCAGTCCAGCTGATTAAAAAGCTCATATTTCTCTCTGACATCTTGACACTGACATCTTTGTCCTCCTTTCACAACCACAGGCAGGATGAATCGGATCTGGGCGGGGTCAACACTGTTCTAACATCTCTATACCTGTCCGAATGACCTTTAAAATACATTAAAATAACTGCCTCATAATTTGACTCGTAAATGACCTAGGATTTAATCAAACAAATACATCACACCCTTGTCTCAACCTCAGATAAGCTGTGTTCTAATAGTGCCCCTCGACAACTCCCAGTTGGAAAACTCAAGCCCCTTCCGGTACCCCATCGTCCCTGGTCGCATCTCACGGTAGACTTTGTCATGGACTTACCTCCATCAAAGGGTAATACATGTATTTTTGTAATTGTGGACAGGTTCTCTAAATCCAGTCAGTTTGTACCCATGTCTAAATTACTGTCTGCGTTTCAGTTAGCTGAGGTAATGTTTAATCAAGTATTCAGATATTTTGTTGTTGCCAGAGGATATAGTTTCTGACGGGGTCCACAGTTCACACCCCAAGTCTGGAGAACATTTATGGAATAGGGGGTAATGTTAGCTTAATCTCAGGTTACCAGTCACAGTCAAATGGTCAAGTGGAAAGAGTTAACCAGGATTTAGGGCAATTTTTACGCAGTTATTGCCATAATCAGCAGTCTAGGTGGGTCAGTTTTTTACCTTGGGCAGAGTATGCTCAGAACTCGCTTAGGAGTGCATCTACGGAGTTAACTCCTTTTCAATGTGTGTTGGGGTATCAGCCAGCCCTATTCCCCTGGAATTCTTGAATCAGGTTCCAGCAGTCAATGAATGGTTTGAAAAAGTGGAACAGGTATTGGAGGCCACCCATACGAATATAACTGAAGCTATTCAGAGACAAAAGGAACAGGCAGATAGACACCGATAGGACCTTCAGAGTATCAACCAGGGGATAGGGTCTGGTTACCCACCAAGGGATTTAAGATTAAAACAAACTTTGTTTGAAACAAAGAAGTTGAATCCAAGATACATTGGTCCATTCAAAATTATTAGAAAGATTAGTGAGGTATCATATAAGTCTTCCTGTCTTCCATGTGTCACTCCTGAAGCCTGTCCTGAATGGTCCCATGGCCAGTGACATACCCACTGACACTCCTCCGCCGGCTTTGGATGTTGATGGTACACCCGCATATACCGTCCCGTCTATCCTGGATAGACAGAGGAGAGGCCTGGAGTACCTTATTGACTGGGAGGGGCACAGACCAGAAGAAAGATGCTGGATACCTGCAGCCGACATCTTGGTTCCCGAACTGACCACCGATTTTAATATGAGGCGTTCTGAGCACCCTGTTCCTCATGCCACGGGTCAGCCTTCAGTCGCCTCGAGAGGCGAGCATCAGAGGGGGGCTAGAGGCTGTGAACAATCCGCATCCCCAGAGTATTAGCCTGGTCACACTCCTCCCAGGTGGGGCTCATTTAGGACATCAGGACAGGACTTCAAATAGGAGAGGGACCCGCACTATGATGCGAGGTCTTTAAAGTTATCTGCAATTCTGAACATTTGGATTGTGTATTTCGGATTTCTTGGTTTCTGACTCAATTTTGGTACTTGGATTCTGTTTCTTGCTTAGCCTATGACATTCTTGTTTGCCGTTTTTTTTTTTTGGTGTGGTGTTCACAATAAGAAAAAATTAATCACTAATTTAATAATCTATTACTCTTGCATTAACCTGTATAAACATATAGAACAGCAAAGACTGAATAAAACACAAATAATGTAGCAAATTGTACAAAGTGTGTTTTACAAAGTAGACTTTCAAAAACGCTTTGCAGGGGCATTACCATAGAGGAATTACCATTTTAGCTCTGTAATCAGAATCAGAATCAGAATCGTGTTTATTGGCCAAGTATGTGAGTGAACACATACAAGGAATTTGATTCCG